>OX421962.1:96626934-96856934 GCA_949128115.1 Anaspis maculata | reverse complement strand
CCTCCTTTAGATAAGTGGGGAGTATGCGGTTTACAGGAAGAATTCCGCTTATTACGGTTTTCTTATATAATGTGAATTTGAACAAACGAGAAAAGTTTCAACAGTTTTATCCGAGGTTTTGTCCCTTTGAGAATGAGACGACTCAATTCGAATTCCGTTTTCCAGGAATGATTTGGGGCTTTGAATGATTGTGAAAGGTGTTATTTACTATTGAATGGATGGAAAAAAGCGTAGGTACGCATAAGAAAACACACGTGTCGGTGGATGAGTATAATAATTGTGGCGGAGAATTCAACTTTCGCAGGTGATAAATTTCATGGATTTCTGGATAATCAAGTAGCGTGCTCGAGAGCGTGCTGGTTCCAAAATATCACACTTGTGTGATATTATCATGAAGGTACTTTCGAAGTGTCAAAAACATGTGGAAAACGTCACTTCCATATCGTCTCTTGCCAGGCAAAGCAACGTAAGCGACATTTTAGCAACTCTAAAGGAGAGACAAAAAATCGTGTTGATTGCAAATTGCCCACGAAAGAATATCAATTTTGCATGTTTCATGTTATGCAGTATAGAATTAAGTATATTTTAGTGCTTCTGATAGTTCAATTATTCGACGCGGCTCAGTGAGACTTTCCCAACAAGATCAAAAACTCATTTTTGCCAGAATGGCGCTTACGTTGCTTTGCCTGGCAAGGGACGATATATGGTCTGAGCAAAAAATGTTGTCTTCAAACGGTATTATTACCTTTCTATCGAATTGATACGGTTCAACTCAACGGTTCTGTTCCTAGAGAATCAAGATCTCAAATGATTTGAACAAAATTCCAACTATTGTTTGAAAAAGGGAGAAATATGTTGGAATAGAACATCCATTTCGTTGCGTATTGTATCAACATGTTTTGGTTTGTCCGTCCCACAAATAATGTTTGCAAATAAAGCTAATGCCTGGTTGTTGCTGCAGGGTTTTAATTTATCATTAGTTTGGAATTTTCTGTCTTTGGTACACATGTTGTTTGACACGTAGGCACCTACTACGTTGTTTATGCTTTCCTTAATAAGTAGATACGTTGGGCACGTATATCGAGTTGATGCGGAGTGGCATATATTTCCCATCGCTACGTGATGTTTTTGGCGAAACAAATAGCTAAAGCGCGTGAACTCAATCCGTATAAGGAAAGCATGAACATGAACGTAAGAATTTGCAAAATAGATTTTTCCAATTTTAGCCGCGTTTCTTTTACCATCTGAATCTGAACTGATAATCTAATCTCAGTTGGAGAAAGAAAAAGCAAGGCATAACTAAGGTGTGAGTGAAGCATTACTAGAAAGTTGGCTCAAGTCACTTGTAAAGGGAAGATGCTTTTTATCTGTTAGGGTTTCGGTAATGGCGGCCAGACATTTCCAACTCAGTTGACAGAAGGATGTATTATTATTAAAATGAAAGGGGTCCTGGAGCGAGTCCTAAAGTGTAATTACATAAAGGGAGTAACAACCTCGTACCTAATATCCTGCGACTAAGCTGGAGCTGGAATTCCCGATCCCTACTACTGGCAGTTGCTGTTGCTGTACCTGCCTAATTTGTTAAACAACTTGGATTCCCGAAAGTTTACCTTCAAACCTTAAACCACCGTGGATTATTAGGTAGGTATCGTGCTGGAAAATAATGTGTATCACAACCGAGTGATCCTTCTGCAGCCTGTAGTTATAGCAGTAGGTACACGGCTTGCCAGATGTTTAAAGTCTCAGGTGAGTTCCTCTCAGTTTGGGAAAATAATATTATTAATCCCCGGCACTCTGCACTCTGCAGCCTAAATATTCATATCTCGATTCATATTCACAATGAAATTCTCTGAGCAAATACCTACATCCCCGAGTACGTCCCCATTTACCTCTATCTGATAGGAGCACGTACCTATGAGCTCTTCTTAAATGATTAAGACAGAGAATATTGTATACGAAGTCATTGGACAAAGTTCATACTGATTGTAGGTTTTCTTTGTAATGGAGATGATTCAATTTAACTACTCGTGTAGTAGTTACGTACATACCTAATAGTCCTAATCAAGCTTCAGATGATTGCGTAATTTTCTGAAAGGAATGTCTGACTGAGCAGAGCCTGCCAGACAGTCCTCGTAATGGGGGTTGTAACATAGTTTGTTGCCCTGATGGCTCTCGAATGGAATGCGTCATATAAAGATGAGGCACCCACACACCTCCGATTCTGAACACCATCAAGAATACAATAATGTCTTTTTATCCGTTCTATTTTCATACTTTCACCTTGGGTTCCACCAAACTTTTATCAACGCGATAACTTTATCACTCTGATAGTAACTAAGCAACTGGCCATCCTATTGACTGGTGCATAGCAACTATCAGCGTGATAGATTTAATCTGCTCTTTAAATTTTGGTGGAACCCGAGGTCAGTCACACTATGCCTAACAGACTAACACCCTTCACCCACGCAATGCCTAAAAATGATCATCATGCCAATAAGTGTGTATATTTGTATTTTTGTTGGAAAAAGTGCAGGCATCTGATTTTGACAGTGGACTCCTTGAATTTAAAAGTAATAAGTCTGCGGTCTGTCAAACACAGAATATCGAGAGTTTCTCTCATATGAACAGTGCAAATGATTTCTCGTGAAAATCACCCGGAAAATCACTAACAATTTTTTCCACAGAAAGTCACGTGAGTGGAAACTAACGGCCCGATACCAAGTTGGGGCTGTGACCGCCGTAAGTGCGGTAATCATAGCAGCGACGGATACCAACCAATCAGACCGCTGTATTAGGCGAGTTACGCCGTCCCAAACTTTGCGCCTGCAACTTGGATCGAGCCCTTCCCTTAGTTATTTTCTTACATTATTGAATATCACTTGTAATAGGGCTGATGTATAACGTATCATCGCATGCAAAGAACTAGTACAGCTAATAATTTCAGACAGATTTCATTTGACGTTGATTATTTGACGAAATCATAACGCTCTTGCCACATTAATTATATAGACTTGCATATTTCCAGCACTGTTATTAACTGAAGTAGAGCTCATCCATTTATTATTGACTTTGCTTGGTTTCCCCCTTTGGTCTGAGAAACTGGTACCTAACTATCTGAACCTACGTTCTACATTACATTATAGTCACTATCCTTTCACAACAAAACTCAACTGGCTTAATCAAGTTAAAGAGAGAAGAAGCAAAAAATAGCATGGGACAAAGCGAGACACCACTAGTAACTTAAGTTTGGATATTTAGTTCAGATGACATCTAATAGGAAAGCAGCTATGATTTGAACTGACCTGACACTTCAATGAAGTATGCTAATGATTCTTTTGCTTCCAGGGAACGTACAAGCAGTGCTTTCGGAAAACGCACCGAACCCCCGGCGGAGGTAGGTGTTACTCTACCTTAAGCGGTCGGTCCTCGCAAGTAAACAGTCATAGCAACACAGATTCTTACAGCAGGCAGAGCTCGCTGCGCTACCTCGATGCTGAAATGGCACGTCTACACGACTCTCGAAGGCCACTGGTTGTTTCCTTCCGAAGGAAAAGGCCGCAGGTGGTGCCGTCCGCCAGACGCCACAAGCAAGTCACTATTTTTGACAGTGACCTTCAGGAAGCCCTCAGCTCTCTGAACCGCAAGCACGCTCACCACAGCAGCAACCACATCAAGCCGTACTACTCTGGAATTCTGATCAGCGACCACGACGATGGTCGTCACGAGCGCGACGAAGAAGAGTCGCCGATGATGAAGAGGATCCCGGTGTTCAATTCGCTGACGGCGGAACACCTCAACACCGACTGCAGCTTCGTGGAGGTGCACCAGCTGCAACCGACGCACATCTGTCCTCTGAAGATCGAAGACATATTCCAGGAGAACAAGCCGCAGCTGAAGCTGAGCGTGAAGAGGATGTGCAGAAGAACGTCCAAGGGGTGCAGGTCAGGATCGCTGCAGGACGGCAGCAGGGACGGAGACGAGGAAGAGTGCGACAAGTTTTTGATCAAGTCTTGCACCATGCCGGAGATCCACGACAGGATCTTGAGGAACAAGAGCGAGAGCTGTTGGAAGGACGAGATGGAGAACGGGAGCTGTTTGGATATAGGAGTGGGGCATTTTTCGCATTCCGATAACTTCGCCGTGTCTGTTAATTAAGCAATTCTCAAACGATAGTCATTGGTACAGACTCCGTGCACTCTTGAGATTGGTACCTACCTTTTTGGAATATTCTGTCAATTATCATCATTCTTAAACACAGGTTTTTGTTTGCATTGATTTCTTTGTCGATGAGTTGGAAGGATGCTGTAGAATTGTTAATAGTAAATAGATATTTTCACTTATCAATGGGCATCCCTCAATTTTTTTTCGTTTCTGTATTTGATCCATTATATCGGCAGTTTCCACCACTAGAGCCAGGCACTAAAGTTACGAGCTGTTAAAAGCAATTAAGCCCTTTTATGACTGCCACAATTAATTGGTCTTCATCAGATAAGCGCTCCCGCCAAAAGTTGTTATTGATAGACAAAAGAATTTTATTATTTTTGTATTAAACGTGGCTGTGCATTACATTTTGTGCTTAAAATATCGATAGACAAACAAAAGAGTTAGATGGGATATTTATCACTTTTAGAATTTAGCTACAGAACACTGGAGACAATTTTGTACTTGAAGTAAGTATGTTTACTATCTGGTATTAACCTGGAACCTGTATAATAATGTAAAATTCAACAAATTTCGGAATTTCTCAGTGTTATGAAAAAACTGTTCGGGTCCATGACACTGAAGAAACACACGCAAATCGAGAGGAAAAATAGGCAGATCACTCAAAATTGCGTGATAATCTAAAATGAAATTTGCGGATTATCCAGAAAATTTTTGCAAAGAAAATGAAGAAGGAACAATGCGTTCAAAGAGAACAGTTTGTTTCTGGATGTTGTATTGTTCGTTGCGAGGTTCGGTGCCTACATCACTTCAGTGGAAAATTAGAGAAGGTACGGGGTACAGCGGCTACGATTACACCGGTGGACTAAAACCGGACTGACCCAAGAACTGACCCAAATTCCACCTAAAGTAATTCTTCTCTTCTAGCGTTTTTACCAGCAGAGTAACGCGGCCGACCTATTTCAAAATATGAACTGAAACTAAATAAATCTAAAAACTTACTTCAGTCCAAGGCTAACCGTAGACCTGATCCAAGCTACTTAGTTCCAATTTGGTCCTTGTCTGCGATCGTTTACACCACGTGGACTCAATTTATTCGGGTCGAATTATTTGGTGCTTAGGTCGCAGACCAAAGCCATGGTGTAAACGTAGCCAGTTACTAATGACTTATCAACAAAACAATGTTGCGCAGTGTTGTGCGTAGGCCAGAGATGGGCACCGCAAAGAAGAGCAGTACGACGTAAACAATTCAGCTGCAAAGAAATCATAAGTGTGATCGTAATTTAATCCTCGGTCGGGAGTGTCGGGACTAATCATCGTGAGAAGGCAACACAGTTGGTTTCGTGGTTGTAAAAAAATTTACAATGTGTCCCTTCTGTGTCATGGACCCAACTGTTCTATATGTTTAATACATAAACTATAATAGTCCAGACCGTAACTCTGCCCCCTCCTCCTACTTCCTTCCGCCAACATCATTCTACTACTCAACCGGTATTATGATACATTTTTTGTCTGACGGCGCTAAAATTTGGCGCCTAATAACCAAAATCGAATTTTGTAACATTTGTACCTGACGCAAAGTATTTAAGTGATTGTATATTTTACTGTATGGTTGAAGAAAAATGTTACTAATAAATGTTGTACGCAAAAAGTGTTCATTTTTCTGTAGATATGCGAGGATGAATCCTTGTCGCTGGCATAAAAAGCGACAAGCTACACGGCCATCATTTCTTTTACATTTTTCATGGATTTATTAGGGAGGTCACCTATTGTCGGTTTGTAGCTAGCTCCTTTCAGGATCATCCTATCTTGTACATACGGTTGAAGGTTTTCAATCAACGAAAAAAGTTAATGGATATATTCAAAGTGTCATAGGAATACTGTGCGCAACACTGTTGTGGTTTTCTGGTTTTCATCGTCTAATCTCTTTTGTTCTGTCAGTGACATGCAAAATTTATATAACATTCACATCTTCCAAATTCAATTATAAGCAGGAAATTGAATCTAATCGATCAGAGCATTTCCCTTTGACCTCTGAAATTGTCGGTACACGGGACTTACTAAATGAACTGGAAGCGATTTCAACTGTTTTGGTCATTCCACAGTCCAGACTTGTATGACAAATAGAGGTACATGGATAGGTAATTAACTAGGTAGGTACTAAATGTAGTTTTACCTCGAGTTTCACCAAAACTTTGTTAGATAGGTAGTTGCCTACAGTTATTGCAGCAACCGGTGGTGCAAAGCTCTATGTATGAACTTGATGCTATAACCACTGTCTTCAACAGGAAACTAATAATTCACCTACTTGAAGTGCAATAAGTTGCCAGTTAGTTCCGAATCGATAATTCGTAATTAACTAGAACGATCAACCGGGGATTTGCACTGGAGGACGCAAAATACCTGAAATACAACTTTGAACTTCCAGGAGAGTTCAGCGAGGTGCCACGTGGAGCCGAGCTGAAAAGGCGGGTGGGAAAGATATTTTTCTAATGCGTAAAACGTCGTGGAGCTTTGACCTGTGGGCTTTTGTGATTTATTTGCTACATCTTGTGCTGTCGTTTGTTTACGATCCGGAAGTTTTATACGGTGTAAATTACCTTTCGTGTTATTATGATTGACGTTTTCTTTTTTCTTTTATAACACTCCAGCCTAGCGATGTTGATATCTTTGGGTTGGTTTATCATAACGATTCAGCAGAAATTTCAGGGGTGAGTTGTGAGTTTCAAACATATCATACCTGCCTACACAAAACAATAAGCAATTTGAGCAGGTAGGTAGTATAAATTATTTTCTGGAATGACTGAAAACAAAAGGCGCTTGTAGGTAGGCAATATAAAAGGTTTCCCGGGAGCATCAATCTGCCAGATAACCAGATATAAAGTTCATATTATGGTTTATGTATGATGGTATTTACCTGCAGGGTTTTGTTTGGATGGGGTGAAGCATAGGTACCTATCCCAGATAAATATTATCTCAAAATCTTTTTGAGATGAGTTGCAGACGAGGTTGCAGATTCTCTGGGGGACGAGCTAATTCTTGCTTTGTTTTCCTGAAAAAAGTTCATGGAGAGTAGACAAACATAATAAGTATCTACCTTATCTTTCCTGCAATAAAAAAATATAGAAGAAATCCTGAACTTGCATTTTTTTTTCATCAAAAGACTTATATACGCGTAAGTATGTAAGTCATTGTACGTCCTACGTATACCTCTATACCTATCTGCTACACCTAGTACCTACCAATGTTGATGTCTATGTCTAGCTTTGTATTACTGTTCCAAAATTCACTGGAGATCACAACATTCACAACTGGTGAATTGTCTTCCAATTATCAAAGTAGATACTTCCAAAGCAAATTCGTAACAGCAGATCCGTTGCTATCAGAACACAACGAAGTATCCACGATTAGAAACGGTGGCACAATACCATCTGGACACCAAAGGGCATCCACGATTGGCGGGAAAGAAAAATCTCTCAAGACACCAAGAGGCATCCACGATTGGAGGCGGCGGTCGGAGATCACCAGGACACCCGGAGGCGTAAAGGCATTGTTTACTATTGCACAACACAGTACCGAGTTGTACCGCAGTAAGCAATGGCCAAAACACGCAGCTTTCTCTTCGGCAAACCTTACCACGGTACAACATCGCAACGCCTTGTAGTGGAGTGAGCATTTGCTTATGAGTTATGATTTCAAGTATTTTTATTGGGCATTCCTTATCCCACTTCAACTAACATTTAATACATAATATGATAAGTTACTATTTAATCATTATATCTTGGCAAAATAATTTTACTACGAAATTGAACAGATCAATCAATTTATTCCGCTTCCGCACAAACTTCTACAATGGCAAATAAGTAGACACTGCATAGTAATTTTGAGTTTAATACTGAGACGACAAAGAAAGTTGTCGGTTGTAATTTTACGAGTACATTCAAAAATGACCCTGACTCGAGCCCTGACTATTTCCCTCGAACGTCAAAAATGCGATAGTTCTCATGGAAATGTCCAGAAATTTCAAGTGATAATTGCACTGAATCGTTAAAAAATTATCGGCGAATTTTGCACTGAAACGTCAAAAAATTTTTGCCGGCGATTCAACTGAAATGTCATTCAATACGTTGGTATTTTTTCTTGAATAAAACTATCGTTCAACCGTAATGCCTAAGAATTTTTCAGGGAATATTAGAACGTTATGACATTTCAGTTGAATCGACGGCGATAATTATTTGACGTTTCAGTGCAATTATCACTTTCTTATTCTGGACATTTCCATGAGAATTATCGCATTTTTATGTATGAGGAAATTATTCAGGTAGGTAAAAATTTATAAATGTACTCGTAAATTTATAACCGACAACTTTCTTTGTCGTCTCAGTTTTAAACTTGAAATTATCATGCAGTATCAATTTGCCATTAAAGAAGTTTGTGCGAAACAAACGAAACGTTACCTACGGTAATTCAGTAAGAGAAGTTTGGGTTTTATTTCACGTCCAAAATGAAAATTTCAGGAAAGTACCATTATCTTTACCTAGTAACTATAGTTGATAAATGGATGAGAATGCCACCTGCTATTTCATTATCACTGCTAGTATAAAGTTAGTCTTTACATAAGTAAATTATAATTGTATTGCATTTCGTTGCAATAAATTTATCCATCTGTTCAATTTCGTAGTAAAACTAGTTTGCCAAAGATAGAACGAATTGTATTTAGTGTTTCGGACGAGACGAGAAAAATCTCGATCTCGTCTCGATCTCGTCGAGACTTCGAGACGAGATCGAGATCGAGATCACTTGTAACCTTCAAGGTCGAGAACAAGATCTATCATGTCAAGATCTCGGTCGAGATCTCGATAAACCCAAGAGCGCCATCTATAAATAAACTGCGCACCAATTGAAGTGGGCCACCCAAAAATTTCATTCGCATTCAAGGTGTCATAACTCTTGAATGAGTGAACTATTTTGAATAATTTTTTTATTTACTGATCAGATCACGTAGTAAACTACAACTTGTCATAGGCCATTTTTGGTGCAGATCTTTCGTATTATTTATATGTGGACACGGCGCTCAATCAGGTACAGGGTGTTCACGATAAAATTCACCCCCCTCCAGTAGATTCCCCTTCAAGATTTTTCAAAGAACTTGAAACTTTTTCTTCACGATTTTTCCCAGGGACCCTCAATCGATCCTCTAAAAGTTTCTAATAATTGGTACCGTATACAGGGTGTGATATGTAACTTTTTTCTTTTAAATGCAACACCCTATATTTTATTTCGTTATTTGGTGGAGCTTTTTTTTCTGATTACAAATATTTATGACACTTACGATTTATTTTGACAAGTAAGTTGTCGGAAAGATAATTAAATAGGTAGTCAAATAATTTTGTTTCGCGGCAAGATGGCTTTGGTTTCTACAGCTCACTTGAAATAAAGTTATTCTCGTAGCATTTTGTCTGCAGAACTCAACTCTGCATGGATAAATGCGGTCTAATTCGTTCCTAATACAGGGTGTCGCGTAATTTTTAATTTTTAATTTATGTTTGACCACCTATTTTATAATTTTTTTGACAGCTTCCTTGTCAGAATAAATCATAAATGTTATATATCTTTGTAATCAGAGAGAAAGGCTTCATCAAATGACGTGATAAAATATAGGGTGTTGCATTTGAAATAAGAAAGTTACATGTCACACCCTGTATACGGTACCAATTGAAAACTTTTGGACGATCAATTCAAGATCTCTGGGAAGAATCGTTGAGAAAAAGTTTCTAGTTTTTCAAAATATTTTAATGGTGAATCTCCTAGAGAGGGGGGGGGGTGAATTTTATCGTGAACACCCTGTACTTCAAAAATCGAAAAGTTTGAATAGCCTTCTATCCACAAAAAAAGGTTTTGTTTTTTTTCCAAGTGTTTCAGGGGAGATATGTTCCCATACCTCGAGACGGTTTTGGAAATTTTGGGTCTATCGCCTCCAATAACAGGGTGATCTCAAATATGTAACCTTTTGATTCCGCTGTAATAACTTTATTCGTTATATTGACCGATTTTGGAGAATGAGGGCTCCTGATTAAGCTGAAGGTTCAAGTTAGAAGGATCAAGAATGGGAATTGACTTTGGATAGTATGAATTCTGGAAGAGGGATTGGATCAAAAGTGACTCAAATGACAAGCTTCCTAGAAATATGGTTGGAGGATGGTAAAACAAAAATCAATTTGTCTTCAAACAAACCTTCTTGTTTTATCTTTCTTTAATAATCTCGTCGAGATCTCGGCGAGATCGAGATCGAGATCGAGATCTTATACTCGAGATTTTTGGAAAATCGAGACGAGATCGTTACTTTCGAGATTTTCCGAGATCGAGATCGAGATCATCAAAATCTCGTCTCGTCTCGTCTCGTCCGAAACACTAATTGTATTGCATTTTGTTGCGATAGAGTATGATACTTTTGAAGAATTTTCTTTTTTTTTATGGAATCAGAAACTATATTGAAAAATAACTGACCCGTATTTTTTTATTCAGCCAAAAATCGTATCGTTTGGCCGCAATAAATAAACGAAATCCCTATATTCTGCCTATTTCTGACGTCATTTACACAGGCAGTATAGGCGGTGACTCGCTGTGACGTCAGAGCTAGTTGATGTTATTCATTTATTGCGCCCAAACGGTACGGTTTTTGACTTAATAAAAAAAACAGGTCAATTATTTTTCAATGTAGATTCCATTTCAATAAAAAAAATTTCAGTATATAATGCTCCATTAATTTATCAATCTGTTTAATTTCGTAGTGAAACCAGCTTGCCAAAGGTAGAACGGATAAATAGTGATCACTTTATCTACAAGCGTTAAATAATACCCGTCACTTTCAACACGTCGTCATGGGCGACGTGAAAAAATGATGATTCTGCGCGTTCCTGTAATATTTTTGATAAATTCTGACATTTACCAAACATTTCAAAAACCTTTATAGATAAAATCTTCTACGATACACGCGTTAAAAGTGTCTTATTTTGTTCGCGGGGTTGCTCTACTCGCTAACGCTCGTTTTGCAAGCGTCCCTGCTCACAAAATAATACCTGTCACTTTTAACACTTTGTATCGTGAATAGCTATTCTGTATTAGATTTTAGTTGGAGTGGAATACGGAATGCCCAATGAAAAAACTTGAAATCATAAGCCAATGCTCACTCCACTACAGGCGTTGCGGTGTTGTACCATGGTAAGGTTTGCCGAAAAGAAAGCTGCGTGACTTTGGCCATTGCTTACTGCGGTACAACCCGGTACTGTGTTGTACAATAGTGAACAATGCCTTTACGCCTCCACCCGGAGTGAATCTACGAATTGAAACGTTTCGATGCCCACGAACAAGGATCGTTCCGTTCAGAACACCAGAAGTTATCCACGACTCAGGACGGTTACCCGGACTCGGTCTTGTTATACCCTTCTACAGACTCAAACGATCACGAGATACAACGGGAGTTCTACGAATATAATTAAACAACTTGTTTGATGAATTTAGAATTTATACCAGGTGGCAATGATAACGTGTTGGGTTTTTATATGAGGGATTCTGATATGATCACCGCCAAAACCAACAATGTAAACTGGGGACTTTGAATGAAAAGGTTATTCCTTATTTTGAATTGATCTGTACGATATATTTTGATGGTACGTGAATCTATTACCTACCTCATTAATAAAAAGATACGCCCTTATGGTCAAAACAGGGTAACTTATATCATCTAGGGTTGAGCGTGTCACTGCCACTACCAAGCCGAAGGGTTTGGTTCTCACTTCTTGGGGCTTGGGCCAAGAAGAAAGAGAAGAGGGGAGCGACCAGGGTCGTACCTGGAGTTCTTTCCTCAATGGGTAGCGTGCTCAATAAGCGGAGGCCACGATATAGCGGAGCTGATACTTATTCTACTGGGCTCGACGTTCGAAGGGACTGTATATCGAATAATGTTGATGTGGAATAATATTAGGCTTAGGATAGAATAGGTTGTATCTCGCCTTGTTGCACATGGTGCTTATACGCGAGGAAAGACGTGCGGTATAATTTCTGCGGGTTTCATAACAGTAACCTTGTCTCTTATGATTTTCGGTAAGGACCCCATCAACCGGCTAGGTTGGTTTCACTTTTGCACACCAAATTCCCGTGTGTCTCATTAATACTTTTCTTCCAATGCCCGACTTCTACCGGCTCTGATTTTTCCTCCAGTTCATATCTTGACTTCGTGAGTCTCCACGTGGTTAAAAAATAAACCAATCACGTTCGCGATTTTTCCGTGGGAAATGTTCTCGCTTGAAGAAATCAAATCTCCTTAATGGCTTTTCAGTCTAGACGTCACCGATATCCCATGTTATCTCGCGCAACTAAACGGCCCGTTTGTTACACTATGCGAGTGCTTACACGAATATTGGGCTCGGTTTAGATTTATTTGAATATCAATAGAAAATTATTGGACGTTATTCTAGAAAAATTAGGTAAGGCTGGTTTCGCTGTGCTATAATCACTTTTCTGTTATTCTTAAATGAACCATTCATTGAAATTAGCTGTCGAGCTCCACGCAAAGAACAATATGAATTATTTAAAACTACCAACACGCAATAATGCACATTGAGTAAACCAGGGCAAGTTGGTATCCGCATTGCTACAATATCACTTGAAATATAAGTCTCCAGCGCAGCTCAATAAATTCCTCAGAGAAGTCTTGTTTACATATTGTTTTTATTCAATGAACGAATTTCTGTCTCTCAAGTTCAAAAATGAGATTTTGAGTATAAGGTACAGTTGGGAGCGAAAGAGTTCATACGGCTCCGCTAGGAAGTCGGCTGGATTTCAGAAATGTTAGCTGCTTGAATCGTTCTTGAATGCCAAATGATCATAATTAAAACTGGCATTCAAGAACGATCCAAGCAGCTAACATTTCTGAAATCCAGTCGACTTCCTAAAGGAGCCGTATGAATTATTTCGCTCCCAACTGCACTTACCAAATAATTATTATCCATTTATTTTGTCGCTTCAGTTTCGAGTTATGTTTTGACGGGTGTATCTGAAGATTGATTTTGCACATAATAGCATGAATAAAGTTGATTGATTGATTGATTGATTGATTGAAAACCATCAGGACATCCGGGGATATGCACGAGTAGAGTCGGGAAATAGGACCGTCCTCGGGACCGTCACTTTCAGGACACATGAGAATCCTTAAATATCCACGACAAGTGGCCGAGCCGAGGTATGCTATCTGGATACCATGGGATATCCACGCTAGCAAGTAGCAATAAAGTAAAAGGAGCTGGTGAGACACCAGAAGGTATCCACGAATGGCTTCGAGGTAGGTGTCTAGGTTCTGTTTTGCATTGAGAAAGACAATTCGTATGGGTGCGACGTCAACGGGCATTTGTCTGAGGATTCTACGCCACCATCTGAAAGCTCTGTGAGTTGCCGGAGGAACTCGGGCTTTGTCACCGGTGCGACGTCTAGGATATTACAAATGCCGTATAGAATAGAGACGAGTCGTGGTTAATGACTGCACGTTATACGTTTAGTGTTTCGCGCATACAACAACATGAAGGGTTGAAGGGCTCGCCGTCAACTCACCTATTATTGTAGAGTGGCGTACGCCGCGAGAGTGAGAGGGATGCCACCGCGGCCACTCGGCGGCTCGTGGAACTAACCAGCGCATATTGCGATGCGGAGGCCGATGCAGGAGGATAACCCGACCGAACGGCTTTGCTAAACCAGCGGGGGACGGCTGGTTTATTACAGTTTTTCCAATGTTGCGAGATGATACCGATTTAATACGGAAGAACTTGACTTGCCAGTGGGTTTTGACGTTTATTTTCATGAGAATGTAGGAAATCAAACTGTTTTTTTTATGTATTGGAGGACTATTAGCATTCGAATGAATCATATTCGATAATCAACTATTGAATATCATTCGAGTTGTCCCATCACTAGTATGAACTCGAGAACTATACACTGGTAAAAATTGGACTATCAAGAATCAATAAACTTTATTTATTGAGGATCGAGGCATTCAACTACACAATATTCTTATTATAGGTACAAAATATTTACATTGATTAACTGGATTAATGATGAGCGATTTTCGGCCATTGGGTAGTATTGATGAAAAAATTAGCATAAGCATAAGCATCTGCTAAGTTTTTGAGGCCAAGCAATCTTTTCCTAGCAACTCCTTTGAAATGTTAACAGATGCTTATTCTGATTTTTTATCAATACTATGCATTTATACCGTCACTTATGACCGTGATTGGTCCCGGCAAACAAGAATCGTTAACGCTCTGCCACGACAACGCTGATCATGAATCCGGCGTTATTCTATTTCACATTGTTATGGAGGAAGGAGGAACGTTTTGAAGTTGTCTCGTCTCTTGAAGTTGATGGAGTCCCTTGTGCTGTAGTACACTCGATCAAAGTTGTCGTGGAATATATGGTAAGTGCAGGTATCAGGGTATGCAGGTCCGCTGTTTCCAGATTCAAAATCTCTCTTTGATTCATGTGAACAGGTCCGCATCTGACTGGAGGTAACTAAAATCCATACAATTTACAATAATGATTTCTCACTAGTTGATTTGATATCGATTAATGGCTATTATACTCGAGGAGTGAGTCACGGACCTGAATGAGGTATTTTTTTTAAACTGCTTGACAATTGAACTGCAACACCTAAAAATTAGGTGCGTTTTCAAATTATTGAGATAGCTCGAAAAATATTCGACGGATTCCAGAAATTCAGGCATGTGAGGAAAGATCATTCCTTTGACTATCGAGTGCTGGTATTGATGATGAGTTTGATTGCACGATTTGTCATATACAGGGTGCCAACGTAGAGCGTGCAGATATGGGCAATCTTTCACCTTGTACAACTTTCGAAAAAAAAAATCCTAGATTTTTTCTATCGCCTGCTTTTGAAAGGTTGTATCATTATACCGAAACGGCTTTTGAATTTTGACCCTAATTTTTTTTCAAAAAATTGTGCTCAATTTTCTGAAATATGCACTTTCTGATTAAGAAAAAGAAATAGAGACATTGTTTGTTTTCAAACGGCGTCCATATTGAATTTGCTCACGAAGATTTTCATTTGAGCCTCCACACCCCTAGAAACTACCCCTTTTGGGACACCGTCTCACAACAAGATATGCAATGCTTCATTTAAAAGGCATAAGGAAAGTACTCATCAATAATTGGATTAAAATAAGGATACTGCAATGACCCTACACGTCAGCTCCTTAAAAACCACCCCTTGACTTCAAGGGACAGGGTTGGCATGATGAGACATGCACAGGGCCGGCCTTACGGTTTGCGAGGCCCTAGGCAATGATACAACGCGGGGCTCCTGTGTGGAAAGCGGATGTCGGGAGGGGGGGCACCGCACCAGCCTCCTGGTGAGGCGTGAAATATGTAGCCCTCTGAAAAGACCTTACCTAATATTTTTCTGGGCTGGGGTGCCAAACTTTTAATTTGTCCGGCCAATAAAACTTGGAACACTTGAGTGCTTGAATGATGAGGTGAGGTCTTCATTTGACCTTCTTGATTCTACTATTTATTTCTACTCTTACTCACCACACTTTAGTAACAACAATTTGAACACAGTAACACCGATTACAGGTAATTGGTTATTGATATTTTCACACAGTGACAGTTGGACAGTTCATCCAAAAATCAACAGATGGCACCACTTGCCACTCGTCACCAACCATGTGCACCAACCCGACGGCTGATTTGTGATCAAATTAACAGATGGCACCACGGTGCAAAAAACACTGATTTTCTCAAGAAAAAGCTTTAATTTATTTTAATTATTAGATATTAATTTTGTTTGAAGCAAGCGCCAGGCCTCGCGCGTACGCTTAGGGCGCGAGGCCCTAGGCAACCGCCGCGCTTGCCTTGCCCTAAGACCGGCCCTGGACATGCAATATGCAATACATGAAAATTCCAAAAAAAACGTCTTTTTCAACTGTTCCACTGAAAAAGTGATTCTACACGATGACCCTTTGCGCAGGTCATCCCAGCAGTAGCTACCCTCTCGGAAAAAGAACTACCCTTTAAAAAACCAGTACTTTCGCAATACCTCATTTGTTGGAATTTTTTCAAAATCTGTCGCAATAGTTTGCCGCTACGATGATTTCATTCACATATCTACCCGAAACTACCCTTTCAACTACCCCTTCAATACCGCATAGCTTTTACCTTGATGCGTGTAAGGTCATCGCGAAATCATTTTGAACTTATTCAATCGCACCTTCTCTGAGCTTCCAAATGAGGTATTGCATACCTTTTACTAAAGGGGTGATCTCTAGGGGTAGTTTCAGGAAAGGTTTTGTAAAAAACACCATCATTTCAATGAAACGGTTAGTAGGCAAAAGTTCTTTCAACTCGTAAATAACGCATCAAGGTAGAGGCTATGTGATATTGAAGGGGTAGTTGAAGGGGTAGTTTCGGGAAGATATGTGAATGAAATCATCGTAGCGGCAAACTATTGCGACAGATTTTAAAAAAATCCTAACAAATGAGGTATTGCGGAAGTACTGGTTTTTGAAGGGTAGTTCTTTTTTCGAGAGGGTAGCTACTGTTGGGATGACCTACGTAAAGGGTCATCGGGTAGCATCACTTTTTTAGTGGAACAGTTGAAGAAGGCGTTTTTTGGGATTTTCATGTATTGCACGTCTTATCATACCAACCCTGTCCCTTGAAGTCAAGGGGTGGTTTTTAGGGAGCTGTACGTGTGGGGTCATCGTAGTATACTTATTTCAATCCAAATATTGATAAGTATACTTTTCTTGGGCCTTTTAAATGGAGCATTGCATATCTTGTTGTGAGACGGTGTCCCAAAAGGGGTAGTTTCTAGGGGATGTGGAGGCTCAAATGAAAATCTTCGTAAGCAAATTCAATATGGACGCCGTTTGAAAACAAACAATGTCTCTATTTCTTTTTCTTAATCAGAAAGTGCATATTTCAGAAAATTGAGCACAATTTTTTGAAAAAAAATTAGGGTCAAAATTCAAAAGCCGTTTCGGTATAATGATACAACCTTTCAAAAGCAGGCGATGGAAAAAATCTAGGATTTTTTTTTCGAAAGTTGTACAAGGTGAAAGATTGCCCATATCTGCACGCTCTACGTTGGCACCCTGTATATGACAAATCGTGCAATCAAACTCATCATCAATACCAGCACTCGATAGTCAAAGGAATGATCTTTCCTCACATGCCTGAATTTCTGGAATTCGTCAGATATTTTTCGAGCTATCTCAATTTGAGAACGCACCTAATTTTTAGGTGTTGCAGTTCAATTGTCAAGCAGTTTATTTAGATTATAATGTAATCACTGTAATTTGATTACTTACTTAGAATTACTAAACTTGTAGAGAAAAACATGCCGTTTTTTTACAATGTTGTCGAAATTGGAGAACAAAATATCATAGAACGGGTTTTTGTTCTTTGTTTTGGAACCACATAATAAGCACTAAGCAGAAGGTTCTTTATAGCGCTATTCTGTGAAAAATAACATTCCTTAAACGCTCTGTTATGTAAAAATTCGTGTCGGCCATTGGCTGTTGCCTAGATCATAACAACGTAACAGAGCCTTTATGGAATGTAATTTTTTATAGAATCGAACCATCAATCTCAATTTTCAAAATTCGCCGAAAATTCAAAAAAAGTCCACACTACTTGCTATACAAAGTGTCTCAAAAGTATCGCATTCCGAGTCCAGAGTGATATATGGAATCCACCCAAGAACATGAAAAATTTTTGTGACATTTATTTTTAAAGATATGAGGCATCAAAGGGTGGGAATTCGCTCCCCTTTATTCTTGTAATTCAAAGTGATTTTGGGGAATTGTTTGTGGTAGACTAATCAGTGAGTATTATCAACCACTGGATGTGCACTGAACTTCTATTTGATACAAGTAGGTACCTACAAGGCGATTCTCAAAAATTCATTTTCCTTCAAAAACGCTACTAAATTTTTTTTATGGCAACGAAAAGAGTCATATCTGATTCTGAATCATTTTAGGGACCAATGGAATATTTTACAAAAATAATTGAAGAAAACTGGATTTTTGTGATCTGCGACTCACCCTGTATCGTAAACAGAGTTCACTGCACATGCACATCCACTGGTTGATAATTTCTGTTAAGTCTGTCACAAACGGTTCATCAAAATCACTCTTGAGTAATGAAAATAGTGGGGGGCGAATCCCACCATATCTTCAAAAATGAACGTCAACAATTTTTTTTTGATATTTTTGTCGGGTTCTTGGGTGGTTTCCATATGCCGTTCTGGCCTCGGAATGCGATACTTTTGAGACGTATACGCTATAATTACGCTTTATACCTGCTTCAATTCTTTCTTCTGACTTCCTCCAAAAACTTCTCCACCACGTTGCTCTCGATCGAGACAGGAAAGCATGATGAGAAACGGGATATTTTCATAGCGCGTGCCACTACTCCAACTGCCTTGCCGTTTTTATCGATGAGGGGTGCTCCTGAAAATCCGGGGACAACACCAGGTACATTACAATAAATTACTGGACTGAATGTCTGTATTCCCAAGATTCCCAGGAATCCGTTCCATGCCTTCTTACACAAATAATACAATAGCATATCTCGAGGTCCATCTATAACTGAGCCTGTCGCGACCCAAATTCTCATGTCCCTGAGAGACCCGAGCACCATCACGAAGTCATTTTTTTTAATACGGTCTGAGTCTCCGAACTGGATGATGGGAAACTTTTCATCGGCCGATAGTATCCTGACAACGGCTAGATCGCGCCTGGCGTCAGAGCTTTGCACGACCCCTTTGAAGTTTTTATCGTCGTCTGTGACTACAGTAACGTTTCTCCTGTTGCCTACCACGTGGGCATTGGTAAGGATTAAACCCTCCTCACACACGAAAAAACCGGTACCAAAATGGTCTCGTGTCCGGATGCCAACCACAGCCGGAGTCGCTCGTTGGACCAATCCGACGATGTGTCTGTCCTTGTACCATGCATAATTTGGGAGAACCACTGGTAGGAATCTATACAGGAGTTCACACAGCGCAAACGCGTCGTATGCGGGCCAAAGAACGAAGAATCCAAGAACAATCCCATGTGTCAATCGATGACTGCAGTAAGCCTCCCTTAGAGTGGTCAGCATTGGTCTGACCCCAGTCCATGATTGTCCAAATACCGATCGCAACAGGTAGATCATTGTGGGCCAGTGATTTTCGGGAGCGTTTCAAATTTCAATTTTTGCAGTGCAACCGAGTTCTGTAAAAGAAAAATTATAGGTGATTTTATTTTTATAGCGAGACTTCAGTGGCATTGCTGCTTTTCAGTGATTCGATAAGAGAAAACGTCCCTGCAAATAAGTTTCCGGAAAGAACCTCCTCGGCAAAAATGTCTTTCAGAAAAACCGTCTCTGGTATAAACGCGTCCCTGGAAAAAAGTTCCCGAGAAAAACTCCTCAGGCTATCCCGAGGGGTGAACCGCTGGGGACCTCTTTTGTACAAGTCACGGGACCTCCGGAGGAACTCTGAAGGACCTCCGGGAACCTCCGGGAAACTCTGGAGGACCTCCGGGGACCTCCGGGGAACTCTGGGGGACCTCCGGGGACCTCCGGGGAACGCTGGGGGACCTCCGGGGACCTCTGGAGGACCTCCGAGGACCTCCGGGGACCTCTTTCGACAGTTGTGGTAGTAGCGCATGCGCGCTCCGAATTCCGGTCACTGCAACATTAGCTGCGTCATTGTTGTGTCTCTCTCCCTCTGATGCAATTCTCGCTCTTTCTTTCTAAATGAGATGAGATTATCTGAGATTTTGTGTAGAAGGAATAAAGCTAATAACATCACGTCATGCATCATCATCACGTCGCGTATGCTAAACTTGATTGATGTCAAGTCCAGGTGCTGGTTAGGTGCTGGGTGCTGGTCACCATAAAATCTAGCATCTTTGCGACAAAAAGTTGCCACGACCACGAATATTGTACGTATTTTTACAATAGCCAAACTTAACAGGGTGGCTTATTAAGTTTTTCCGTTTTTTTGAAGTTATAAAATATAAAATCCATCGGGCTGTTTATTCATTGACCGATGCTAGGTCCATAAAGGTCCACTAAATTTACCTACGTTGATAATTCACACTTCGAGGAGCCGAAAAAAGGTCGAAGAATAATAGGTATCACTAACGTGCTTTCACCCACTGTGGAGCTATCCGCTCACACAAAAAAAAACCGGTCGGTATAAAATGACCATTTTAAATGGAAAACATCGAAAAAAATGTATACACCCCCCAGTATAAAAAAAACACTCGTAGCACATGTGTCCCATTTGTTTGCTGTAAGGTAACTTCAATAAGCTCAAGCCAAATAGAAAAAAGCGTCAGAACATCACGTCCCACAAAAATGTTCCGGCTATCTGCAGAGGAAATACGCAAAAAATGTGTTTCAAAATAGGTCCGACCAGAGCAGCCAACTGCAAAGTTTTGGAAAGTTTTCTATATTTCACATTTGGAAAACTTGAATTTGAATGTGAATTTTTACTTTTGCCTAACTTAATCTTACATAAACGTACTTGAACTTTTGAAAAAAAAGTTTCGGTCCTAAAAGTATTTCTCGAGATATTTTTTGAAACTTGAGCAAACCTTCCCACATGTATTTCATTCTCGATTTCATTCAATAACCTTTCAATTGTGATATATATTTACGAGTATATTTATAATTGGGATAAAAGACGGAATCGATTCCCATATTAAAATACAGAGTGCTCAATGTGAGAAAAATTTTTGATGTAACGGGTGTTTTTTTTTTTAATCTGGCGTCCAAGTCTCGGCTGGAGCACAGCATAGGTACTTACTTGTACGCCAGATTTAAAGAAACACCCGTTATATATCGCCTTTAAGCGATATGCCGCGATATACATACCGCAGAAAATTTAAGTGGACAGATTCGAGACCTACACAAAAAAAAAATCATGTAAGAATCGTTCATTTTTGAAATGATGTTTAAGGTGATGAGTCGGGGGGCGGGCGGTTATAATGTATACGTGAACTTCCCGTACAAAGGTGGTGAATATATTATATAGATATATATATATATATATATAATCGTAACCTCTTTTACCCATCTGAGTGTCGAGGTGTCGGACGCACCGAGCCGCACATATTATATAGATACAATCATGTAAATTTCTCAACACAAGAATCCTATGTACGCTTATAATGGCTCCGACTAAAAGACTTCTAAATCGAAGCCGGTAATTTTCTTTCAACTGGCATTCAAAGATTTCACTTCATATCTCAATATAAACAGGCGAACGGAAAAAATCCGAGAAAACCTCGAAGAAAACTGATCACATCCAAAGGTAGTCATATTTTTCTTCGTATTTTTCCCTATTTTTCTTGAGCAGTCAAGTCGCTTGGAACTAAATTTATTTTGCATTTCCATCATATTATTTTGTTGGAGTAATTGATACATTTTATTTCACTTTTTGAACATCTAATCTATCAGTATTATTACCAATTATCAAAGATCGAAAGGCACTATAGGTAACGGGTGATTCAGGATAACTCTCACCACCTACCGATGAAGTCATAAATCTTCAAGAGTCATAGTGACTGTTTTCTTTGTATTATTTGAAAGCGACGAGCTCGTCCTCATCTGGTTCATACAATGATTGTATTGTATAGGGATGATGCTTGCTGCCTTCCACCATAACAACATAATGCCATCAAGGGTCAGTTTTAGTTATAGGCGATGGTAAAGCCGCCCAAATAATATGGCTATTTCGACAAAACCAAATTGATAACCGCGGAGAAAGTTTAGGTACCTAGTGAGCTGCCTCGTGAGCTGCATGGGTCTAGCTGTACTCAGCTAGGCTAGATATAAAGAATAATATAAAACATATAAGATTTCGCTATACAGGCCATTTAGGCATTTAGCTAACTTCCTTTTTAAACCTGTTATTCACGCCAGGAAGTTACACTTATGAGACCTCAATGTTACAAGTGTGTGGGATTTCACGTTATTTTACCATAATAAAATGTATAATTATTATAAGCCACGCAAAGTTTTAAAAATTCCCCTTTTAACGGAACAGGCACAAAAATGCGAACTTGTGTTAACCCATGGTCGGGCAGTTTTGATACGGTCACATTTGGGACTTTCGACCATAGTGTCGCCCGTCCTAAGACTGTGAATGGGTCGAGCGACGAGATTTTATTACTTTAAATGAGGGTGGCTGTTCGTCTGCAGAGCCTAGGAAGAAATCGAGGAACGGATGCTGGGAGAGACGGGCACGGCCTCTTGAAGACATGGTGTCGCGTTCGAGTGTTGTTCCTTTTGCGTGCTTTTGTAGGTGAATATTAATTTTTTGTAGTATTTTCAATTAATTGTGTATTCGTTTGTCGTTTTCTTTTCGAACACTACTTGGTTTCAATTGATTATTCACTGCCAAATTAAATTAAATGTCCTTTTAATGAAAACATGCGCTCAAATCATTTTAAAGGCACGCACGCCGCTTTTGACTTGAATTATTCAGTGTGAGGTGTTTATTGCATTAACTTTGTCTGTTTGAATTTTATGGCATAAGTTCCATGGTCAGATCAGAAATGATGTGTGAAATTTGATTTTCATGTATACGCTTGACTGTAATTTTGTGTCAAATTTTAACTGAACGTCATTATCTGCAATATGTTATTGTTTTTTTTTGTTTTGTGCAGTCAACTCTTTTGGAAATGTCTGTGCTGTACTTTTCATGTGTCATATTTTTTGTGTGTCAATATTTCACGCCCTCCTTCTGTTGTGGTTCTCAGAAAATTTCAGTTCAATTTTTGGTACTTACTGCTATTTTTGAATGACGCTTGAGTATGATTGGGCCTTGGAGAGAGAGACTAATATTTTCTTGAATACCGTGACAAGTCGCACCCCTGTCGCCATCGATCGCTTCCATCCTACCTAATTTGACTGTTTCCAATGTTTTGTTTTTTGCCTATGTGTCAGGGGCTTTTACCGTCCAAGCAGGTTGTACGGTACCTTTTGTTGGGGTGTCATATACATTATGTTGCTCTATTTGCTATGAGAAGATTTGATATTACCTGTCGGGTCTGGACCGGGTCAGCAATGATGGATATGCCGAGATTGTTGTCAACTTTAGCGAGGAACATGTCAGCTGAAAAAGGTGTAGGTTCTCTTTCAGCTCCTCGTGTGCACGGGGTGCGCAAATAACACCAGTTTACATTGTTGGTAGTATTTTGAATTGAGTTGAATTGTTTTAGTATTCCCTGTCTACTAATGTGTCTTCTGTTTTGTATTTTGAGTGTCTGTGTGTGTTTACTAATTGCTTGATTTTGCTTGGCACTAATATGAAAAAATAGCAGTGAGTTATTGTGTCACTTTGTTCACCATATTTGAGAACCCTCTTCTTTTGGCAATACTCAAGGGTTTAGTTTTCTTCTTTGAGCTTAACTCAGTGGTTTCTTCGACTGGGTTCTTCCACATGAGTGCTCTTTTCCGAATCCGTCATTCTCTCTTTTCCATGACTTGACAGTTAGACATATTTTGTTGTGTTGTTTTCCAATTGTTTTATTGTTTTTGTTCATATTGTCCATTTTGTCTATTTTGTTCGTTTTGTACATTTTGTTCATTTTGTCAGTCACATGTTAGGTGTTTTGAGAAAATAATCATAAAAGACTAATTTTGCACTTTGCACTTATTTGTTTTGAGTAAATGTAATTTTCTGTGCAATGAGCGTGTTTCATTGAAGTCCACCTTCTTCCCCCTCGGGTCGTTCACCTCATGAACAAAAGCGGATCAAAGGGTTAAGATGCGAACAAAAACGGACAACGTAGGATTTCGATGATCAGAGGCCAATCACGTGAAATGTCAATGGGGGAGGGGGGGGCGTACCATTACAAGTGACTTAAATGTTACTTTTTCAAATCAAAATAATTGATGTTATGGATCTGTTATTTCATTAGAAGCAGTTGGGTGAATTCATTAAACTCGAGATAATACTCGTAAAAGATAGGTAGGCACGTAGGTAATTGAAATCGAACACAAGTTTTAAACAATGTCCAAACAGACAATTAGGTGGTCAGGTTCCTGAAAAGAGGACCTCCGGGGACCTCCGAGGACCTCCGGGGGACCTCCGAGGGACCTCCGAGGACCTCCGGGGACCTCAGTCGCAAAAGGGACCTCTTTTGTACAAATTTCTTCAGCGGTTCACCCCTTGGGCTACCCTTACCATATAATCAAAAACTTTCCTCCTCTAGGCAGGCTGTGGCCTGACCAAAATCAGCCTCGTTTGCCTGCCAATGACCAGACCGCAGACTGCCTAAAGAAGGAAAGTTTTTGATCATACGGTATCATGTATATTGTACATTATACTGATTATATGCTAGATGAATTTAGCGCCAAAAATTTGGAGAGTATCTCCATAGACTCAGTAGAAACAAACCCTCAAAAGTCCCCAGAAATCTCATTTGGGCAAACGCCGATATCTTACAAGAAATACAAGAAAAGTAGGTTAATAAGTTCTTAATGAAACACGACATGGAACATTAGGTAGGCAGGTAGGTAGGTACTGTAAGTGTATTACATGTTCACATAATACTTGAGGCGAATGAGGCGATGACTTTTATATTTCTGACAAATTATATCATTTATTTATGATTACTGATCCAGTTTTTTGGAGGCTAGATTTTCGCTATTTTGATATAATTTTCCAAAAATATGGAAGTCCTCGCTTCAAATGTACCTATGCGAAAATATGATACAGCACCTAACGTTCAATTTAGAACTTAATAACCTTTTTCCTTCCATGTGAGGTAGTTCGTGAATTTTTTTTCAACATATCTCCTCAGATAATCTTCAGAACGTATCACAAATTCTTTTGCTGAGCCACAGTGTATTATACCTATGTTTCAATTTTTTTCCTCATAAAATGGTTGAGTTTATAGGCTTATTGGGAACTACCATGTTTAAAATAATAGCAATGGTGCGTCAAATTCTTTTGTTCGATTTTTGTTATCATTTTCATTCGCTTAGTATGTGAATTATTTCTTTAATGTTTCCGCAAAATTTACTAAAAATATATAATGTATGTTGAAAAAAAAAACTCAACACGGATGATTTCTACATTCTAGATACAGGTAGCCGTTCAATTTCCCCCGAAAAACGCACAAACTCTATGATAGTTCGTTTCGTTTGGCATTTTTTTGAGTGCGCATGTGTGGTGCGAATTTCATAGTTTTGTACACCGATATTGAAAACTAGCACTGGCAAATATTTTTGTGCGCTCAGGATTCCACAAATAATTTAATTGGATGTTACGCACAGAGTTCCTGATTCCCGGTCCCACCGCTCTCCAGCAATTTCCCGGGACCCCGTAAAATAAATAATTACACTGACGTTGGACGAGAGGGATGTTGTCCCTTGGGTTCGACTTTCATATACATATACAAAAATATCCGAACTACGAAAATGTTATTTGGTGTCGCATAATTCAGCAAGGCTCTTTTATTCTTGCTAGCGCAATTTACAACGAACATCAACAATATAAAATGCGGTCTGCTGTTCCGATTTTTTTTTTGATGAGGCATGAGAAGCACATAGTGACACGGATATAAATTAATGAATCAAGCGGATCAAAATAATGACATAAAATCTCAAGTTAACAGAGAATCCCCAGTAACGTTACAAACAAAACAGTGACAGTACGATAAATCAACCCAAATTGCAAATAACTATTAACACAGTAGGTACAAACAATTCCAACAACATGAGAGGATCTCCGTCGTGTAAAACACCACAAATTTTAAATGATAAAGGTACCCATGAAACGTTGTTCAAAGCTGAGAATATGCAGGGGATAAATAACCCTCGGAATAAACGAATACAACAATAAATAAAATAGACTTGCCTTATTACAGTTACACAAATTGCACGTAAAAAAACACGACTTGATTTTCTACCACGTCCGGCCCATCCAGAGCTTGAAATCCATCTCCCGCTTGTGCATTGTGCATCCATCCGCCTGTAGCTAAAACCACCCGGCCCTAGTTTCTGTCCCTTCGCAGGTAGTGAAACCGTTCGCTTCAGCCACCCTCTCCCTCACATTCACACCCTAGCATTGGTGACCGAGTCTAGCTTTGAATTATAGCATATGTTCTTTTATTTGCGTGTAAGCGACTTCGAGAAAGCTGAGAATTTTTGCTTTATTGATAATTATGAGAAAGTCCGTTCTCTTACAGCAGTATACAGGGTGTCCCGGAATTAGTGATACAAAACTCACAGAGAGATAGAAAATTGACAAATAAGGGGACTTTTGTTTTTGTTGATAAACATACCTCCCCAAACGATTGATAACGAACGGAGATGGAGGCCTTCAAAATGGTTTTTAAAAAACAGTTTTTTTGCATACTTTTTGAACCGTTCAGCCGATGATATTCAAATTCAAACCAAAGTTTATTAAGACAGGTCTTAATTGAACAATAATAACGAATTTCATCAGACATTTTTAGGAGCAAAGATAATAGGGGGTACCTCCCCCCATTTCCCCCTATTTTTAACCCCCCCTGAATATTTTTGAAAACGGTTTCAATTTTTGAATTTTGCGTTTAGTTTAAGGTTTAAGTTCAACCCTCTATTTTTAGTAATTTTCGTTCAAAAATGCTGAAATAAATATATATTGCGTACGAAGTGATTTCTCACAATATATATTTTTTTCATGAAATTCCACGAAGTATTTTTTTAGTAACATTGAGAAAATCCAAAAAACACAGCTTTTCTGTAGGTTTCCATGTCTATTTTAACGTGGAATATTTTAATTTTTTTTTCGCTGGAAAAGTGTGCTTTTTATGTAAAAACAATTTTTTTTTGTTAATTTTGAACAAATAGTTTTTTTGTAACAACGCAAAAAAGGTAAAATATGCTTGTAACCTTGATATACTATCGAGTTTCATCAAAACCAATTAAGAGGAATGTGGCCCTCGATCAATACTACCGTACTGTACACAGAAAATAAAAAAGTTTTGTGTTTTTTAGACAATACATCCGATCAACGGAACTACAATTTTGAAATTCATACGCGACTATTATGCGCTGCATAGAGGTGCCACCTCGGCAGGGTGAAATTTCACGGAAGCTTCAGCTTCACAGACACCACAGCAATCTAGTGACCGATAGGTGGCGTCGCGGTAGACTGAAGTAATCTTCTCACCGATAGTTTTGAGCATCTGTGGTTTTGAGCAATGGGGATTCATCGATTTAGGTGACAGAAACACAGACAGCTTGCACCCATAATTTATGGCTGCACCATTCGCCAAAAGTTTCCTCTTCTTGTTGTGCGATATACGTGCATTAGCGTAGCGTAGCCCTTGCTCTGTACTTGATTTTACAAAGTCGGCTTCGCAAAAGAGGTAGGTACAGTTGTGATATAATTTATTGGCACGGCTGCAACTATCAAACAGGCGGATTTTGGATATTTCAGGGCGCTTTCATGTCTCGATGACTTGATATCGCCGATTTGATAATTGCAGCCGTGCCATTAAATTATATCACAGCTGTACCTAGGTACCTACAAGCGCAATGTGCTAGGTACTTAGCGTGTCAAAGTTTGACTTTTTTGATTAATTTTCCATGAATGTTTCTAGTAGCTCGGTAGGTAGGTACCTACAAGTTTCAGACAATAATTTCAACGTTCGTTCAACAACCTTCATTTGAAAACCTCGCTTTCCGAAATTTTGCTCGTAGGTAATATTTTATGACATTACCTGTTCGGAGAGGGTCTTTCACGGCTCAAAACTTGAATGGTGTACCCACTGTGCGTTCGAATTCTAAAGGAAAGCCGAAATTGCCCATATTGAGCATCTTGTGAATCTTATCAGTTTAGGTACCGTATCAAAAACTTTTCTACTTATTGCGGTAGGCTGTGGCCTGGTCATTGACAGGTGAACGAGGCTGATTTTGGTCAGGCCACAGCCTACCACAAGTAGAAAAGTTTTTAATCATACTGCGTATTTTATTCAACATTTATATGGGAAGTTGGTAGGTAGGTAGGTACCTAAACTGATAATCACAAAATGCCAAATAGGACCTTGCGGTCTGCTTTGATGATGGATATTTCGAACGCACAATACCTGGATACATTTTGTCATTGTCTTGTCCGGAAAGAACCCCGGACCCCCCTCTAAGTAGGTCAGTAGTCCGGATGCTAGTTGGAAGTACCTTGCATTTTCTGATGAGAAGATGCCACTTGGTAAAAATGTTCTTTGCATCATACTCTTCCAATCCAGAAAGGTAGCCATCAGCGCCATCCATGCCGGCGGCGTATACAGGGTGAAACAGAAAAAAAAAGTTGGAGAATTATATTTAAATAACCGAAGCATGTGGAGACCTGTAATTCACCACATACATCAACTGTTTTATGCTTATGAAGTCACAGCAAACTATTCTTGATTACCTTGAACCGTCTTTGAAATGTAATCATGAAAATTGATTTCTTTTTCATTGTGTTTATTCTACAATAACGGATGAAAAAGTAATGTTGAGGAGAAATTATAATTCGAATAATTTCAACTCATATTCATTCTTTGATATTATTCAATTTTCGAGATTATTCAATCTTCAAGTTTATTCTATGTTCAGTACCACCTGACTTTTGATTGAGGTCATCTTGCGCGCCTTCATGACCTAGTTGATCGTAAAAACAGCAGGATTTCTATAATAATTGATCGGAAGACACCCACTGGAATTTCCAGTAAACTCAGATAAGGCTATGATGTTGGGGTCGACCAGAAAAGTAGTGGGTACTACACAGTGAAGTAATATTAAAATTATTATCAGCGAATGTAACAGGGATGTTTCGAAAATTGCTGACAAACACTGCAGTACAATAGCCAGTAAAAAAGTAGTCATAAATTGCTTGATCTAGCCATGAAGACCGAGATGAAGACCTAATAAAGCTGGACCCCTAATATATATTCACAAAAAGTGACACCTTCTCATACAATAATGACCTGCCCAATAACAAAGGATACCGTATATCTGCATTAAATTAAAATAAAGTTTAATGGAATATTAAAGGGTACCTAATAATAAAAGGTGAACAATTTAGGAACATCAATTTTGATAAAAGTGGTGTCTTAAAATTGTTACTGAATCTCGTAGAACAGAAATGGCATTATCCTTAGCGATCGAGCAAGGGATTCTAAAAAATTTGCAAAAATGATCAATAAAAAATCTTGAAAGTCCCACGAGCACCAATCCATAGTCCAACGCATTCCTTGTCTTTCAAATCGTACTCTTCCCTAAGGTATGGAGCTGTTGCATCATAAATTATACTTATTGATTCCATCTGAACATTTTTCTCATGGACTCATAGGTACTTTTTCTTCATTCTAATCTAACCTATCAAAAGTTGATTTTTTTTTAATATGTACTTAATGGTAAAGATGAAAGTTTTCAACTGTTTATTCCAATTTCCATTATGACTACTTTACCTACAACATACTGGAGTGTTTGTGAGGAATTCTTGAAAAACTCGATGTGAGGCCTGCTCTATCAATAATTTTTCTGAATTACCCTCGGAATTACCACTTATTAGGTGGATAGTATTATGAGGTGGATACAATAAATAGGACTAAGTACCAGGAACCAAGAATACCTTATCTAGTAATAAGAGGATCAAAAATAAACAAATAAGCTGATGAATTTTGATTTATTTACTAGACAAAATATTTTGTACCAGTAAAGAACATGTAAAAAAATATTGCAAAGGCCAAAATATGTAAATATTTTCATTACCTAATGGATAATAGGTAGACATGCATTTGAAACAGTGATACTGAAAGTGTTTAGATATAAAATATGTAATAAGAATATAAATAATTGAGCAAAACAAAAAAGTAGTGATGTGAGTCGGATTTATATCCGCAGGATATATATCCAAAATAGCATAAATAGCCGCTAGATATAAACGTTTGTAGCCGGCTATAAATCCGATTTTTCTCGCGCAATAATTAATTCAAAAAAAGTGACAAGTGAGTCTTATATCCCGTTTATTTTGATATGAAAATGATAGCCTAAAACTACATTTTCATTTTGATTATGTTGATTTCTCATCAATTTCCTCTGGGCAAACGGATTTTTCTTTTAATTTCACTTTATTTGATGTCTTGATTCGATAGGTGCCAAGCTAAAATTTGATACCACATTTGTGCAATATTGGACACAATAAATGCTTTTTTTACATATTTTTTCAATTGTTTTCAACATCTTTGTATTTGGTGTCAAAATGACTGGAAAAATACAACAAATACAAAAAATCACTTGAGGGAAAAATTCCAGAAATAGCCAAAATAGCCTGCTATATAGCAGCTATAAACTCCGGATATATATCCTCAAATATAAATAGCGGCTATTTTACATCACTACAAAAAAGTATTTGAGAATAATACAAGATGCATTTAGCAGCTTTTAAACAATACCAAATACGTAGTTTTACGTTTTTTTGAACAATAAAGCACATTCCTCAGAGTTACTCAAGAAGTAGGTATCCGTAATAAAAACTAAGAATAATTTGGAGCATGATTGTGTCATTAATTTACAGTTTCCAAGTAATGATAAATTTGTTGGCACTACTTGTGGACAAATCCTCACTCAAGATAGGTGAAAGTGGTTTCTAAAAATAGAACCATGTATAACAGGAAACCGCAGATCCGAGGTCAGTGAACGACCTTTGATGAAGTAACACAGCAAATGTAAAAGCTCCATATAGTTATCATTAGATTGATTAGGTACTTGTGTGATGTTTGAAGGCAAATAAATGCACGCAGTTTAAACTTGGTGAAAAATCTAACAAGAATATAATAGTTATTGTTCTATCATCAATATAAAATATGAATCATTAACATGAAATGTACAGATTAAACTTCAACAGTTTCTCGATTCGGTGCTTACATAAGTCTTTTATTTGGTATATGTACAGGCTTTATTTACACAGTTCAACACCTTTCTTCGGTCTTTTGGCAAATCCCGGCGGCGATGGCGCAACGCCACAGTCTTTCAAAACTATCACTTAGAGCAAATAAATAACAAGGTTGTGGGGAACAGAAGAGTTTTGGGGATCACAACACCAAACTGGTTAAACGTTATCTTCTGAGGATTCGCAGAACGACTGCACCAAAGCATCGTACTCGGGCATACGAGATTCAAAGTTCTCGATCATCTCTGAGATTTCTGCAGGTGACGGGTTGTTCTGGGAGGGTTTCAGGGGCGGGCACTTTTTACAGTCTCTATAGAAGTTCATCAGTTCACCCACGTAGGAGTTGTGCGCAAATGGTGCCTCCTGAAAAAATAAATAGATTATCATTAGATTTGTTTATTTATTCCAATGTGGGTTGAGTTTTGTCTCAAGTATTTTTTATAATATTGGATGAATTCGAGGAGTTTCTTTAGCAAGAGGAATCAAATTCTCAGTCATGTTATCAGTCCCTTGAATCCTTCGATAAGTCCCAATAAAATGTCATGTGAAAGATGTCTGAAAAGAGGTGGTGAAAAAATTGTTCCATTTGTTAAACGAGATTTAAAATGAACAATAAGAATTTTATCTTTCAAAATTAATATACGATGCGTTCCTCACTGATATGATGATTTGCTGTGTTCTGCAAAAACGCTGACGGTTTAGTGAAAGAATAACGTTCTCTCACTTAGCTGTCAGAGTTCCGCTAACTCCGAAAAATGAATAAAAATCCTGTCATGCTAACCAGTCCTTTTAACCAAAAGTCATCGGTTTGTATGCTGTTGATTGAGGTCATCGATGGGGATGTCATGAGTGGAGGAGGATTCTCGACGGCGACTTTCTCCTTTTTCGTTTCCTCAGCTGATGTGCCGCAGGATGACTCGTTGTCAGAGTCCGAAGTTACGCTTCTTCGGGATTTCTTCCCCATCGCAAGCAACCGGGTCACGTCAGGTAGCTGTGGCTCTGGCGATATGATTTTTTTGGGCTCCGCAAAAGCACCCTGCTTCATGGGCTTCGTCAGGTCATTTATGTCATCCTCACTGCAAAAAAGAAAAACCCAATAAAAAAAAACTATCCAGTGTCATTTTTCGGCTTTTAAAACTTGACAAGTTTTACAAATGAACAATGTTCGGTATTATCATTGTTTGGTTCTATTGGTTGAAAAACAAAAAAAAAAACAGGAAATATTATTCACTTCCTCAATTCTTTCATAATAATTGAATGTGATAACATGCCCTAATGATGCAGCATTACTTGTTACGGAATGTAAAAGAATTTTGGAATAACACTTGAATTATCTACAGACTATTGTATTGCAAAATCTACATTATTGATAATGATATTATTACTTATTATTATGAACTGATAATAGCCATTTCGCGATGGTCATTTTGCACAAACTGGCGCCTCAATACTTGAAATGCAATGCGATAATAAAATAACAGTTTTATACAGGGTGCGGCGTATAATTTACAAATGATAAATTACCTACGATCTATCTGCCGAAAAATAATAGTCCGGACACTAGTTGCTGAAAAGTATATGGAGGCGGCGTAACTAAAATACTAATGCACTTTGGGTATCATCAAACACAAGGTCCGCGTGATTTTCAGCAATCAGTGTCCGAACTTTTTATTCCAAATAGGTCGTTTTCGTCTTTTAACCCATGTATCTCAGGAACCACCACTAGAAATAACAAAAAAAGGTGCTAAAAGTCGTTTTTTGCTGATTCTTCGGAACAATAAGTATCGATTTCAAAGGTCAAGGAAAACTGGATTTAAAAATTAGCGACTTATAAACCAACGAAAATTAAATTGACTTTTCACACATGCAAAACACTCAAGAATCCGCAAAGTTGTTACCTTGCAGACTTTGAATAATTAAAACTATGCAACTTGTTACATGATATCCAAAAATAAATTTCGAGTGATTCTTACTGCCTTTTTGTAGAAGCTGTATACTGACTGGTCTCTTGGAAATTTAACGGGCTACATTGTGTCTCATTGGTGTTTTGTTGTAAATGCGACAGTTTACAAGTTATTCAGAGAAAAGCGAAAATTTTCAAGGATGACGCTCTTAGATTGGCCCAAAGACTTGGAGGTTCGCCCTCGCATGCGCCTATGTATTCTCACAAATTCAAATAGCTTCTTACAGAGTGAGAATTTCGTGTTCTCCTAAAATATATTGTTGAAATTGCTATAATAATAAGTACAGGGTGTTTTCGTAATTTGCGAAAAAACAGTATTACGGTATATGGAATACTGCAATAGTAGAGTAGAGCGAGTCTTTTGAAACAACGAATCTATAAGGGGTCGAATGACCACCCGTTGAGGTACCATAATTTCAAAAATAAAAGGCGAATAACGAGTCGAAGAATTTTGTTTCATATTTTTTTGTGAGCTTCATAAAAGATTCCATATAATTGAGTACTGTTTTTTTTTTGTTTTTTTTTTCACATCATCACTGAAACACCCTGTACATATCTGAAATTTTGGATGCATATAACAGCCAACAGACTGTCTAACAAGTGTTTCAACCCTGTATCATGTTCACCTCGATGTTTACTGGTATGATGTGATGTATGTAATATTTATCTAAATTATTTGCAACAACATTCTAACTTATTATTAGCCCGATAACAGGACACGATTTCAAGGTTTTCAGGTCGGAACATTCTATTGTATTTTCGTAGGTTGATCGTTTGGACATCAAGCTCAAAAGCTGAAAATAAATATTGCTTCGTGAGGTGGTAAAAGAAGAAACGATGGATAAATAATTTAAATAAATGCCTTCGATAACAAATGGAAATGTGTGAGAGATAAAAATAACTTCGGCTGGATGCTAATTAAGAACGAAATATAAGTGATAACTCAATATTCAAAACACCAAAAGGAGAACGACACTATCTTGAAAAAGTAGCAACTGCGTGCATATAAAAAAAATTGCCTGGATTTCCCCTTGAGGCTCAGACCTATAATTATATTATTACACTATTATATTACAATTATTAACCCTGGACAGTGGTTTTGAAAACGTGAATTTTTGACTTGATACGTCAATTACCTAGTCCTTATGAGACACCAGTGTGCTCTAGCCCGTCCTGCATAAATAAAGACCTTCTTGCATAAAAATCTATAATTTTGGGTCCATACATTCATAGACCGATACACTCACCAGCTCACTGACCGCACCTCTAGGTTGATGGTAAGGGGTCATGAGCTCAGATCACGGGATCACTTAGGACGAAATCACACTTCGACGCTAGAAATGGTTCCTCCTCGGTCATTTTCAAAACTGTGTATTTTCTATCTTTTTCTATTTTGTGCTCATATTTTTGTTACTGTGGCACCTTTCAACACTTCTCACTATTGGAATTAAGGTGCCTAACGGCATTTTCAAGGCAGAAAAGGATGACTATGATGAGTCAGCGTCGAAATCTGACCTCAAAAATAAAAATAACTGGCAATCCAGCATAGCAAACATCATTTTGACAAATTTGATGGTAATCATCCGTTCCAAGTTCTCAAGGAAAACTTCCTTGTCTATCGGTTGAAAATTAACCCCTAGTTGAAAAAATTGTGATTCCAGATGTACTCGTGAGGTCAGTTTATGAATCCATTTTTTTTTTCATCACGAACTTGGCTATTTCACAAAAATACTCGTGAAAATAGCTATATTTACAATGCTTTCTGCACTACTGCTTTGGTGAGTATAGGTTGGAGTCTGACTACCTCTTGGCGTCACATATTCTACATTATTATACAGTTCTGAATAAGGAATGATGTATTATAAAAATGAAGAAAGAAAAAATCCAAAAAATGCTGCAGGAGGCAGGTGATTTTTTTCAACAATAAAGTGCTTGCAACGGCCTTTGAAGGGGTGCCTTTGCACGATGGCAGTGGCTTATATACAAAAGGGGTTTCATTTTTGGCCGCTATTCACCCTTTCAACGTCTGAAATTCCCGCATTATATCGTAAATTCAAAAGTTATCGTGAAGGGAACGCCGAGAGGAACGCGGGCATCATAACACATTTTGTCGTGTTCATGGCGATTTTTTTGTAGCTGCATTAGGAAAATTAAGTCGAATTGACGCATATCGAAACATTCCTTGATTTTTGAATGTGAAAAGATCCATGAAAAATCGGTACTTGTCACAAAGATTCGATGGTCGAAAAGTCCATGCCGGTATCTCTGGCGATTTTGTTAGGTAACATATTATTCTCGTAGATTCTTAAGGCCTGGAGCTTGCTCTGTAAAATGGAAATAGTCTGAAAACGTTATATTAAAAAAAATTGCTAAGGAAGCGCGCTAGCAAGCTTCAACTCTTCCACTAAACGTATTCACGTATGCATCTTGAAGATACTTAATTAATAATTAGGTACAAAGTGAAGTTTCTAAAGAGATAATTTGTCGGCAAATATCTACATACAGCGGAAGAGTCTGCATTCCATTCCATTAGGAGATTATTAAAACATATAATCGCAAGACCAGCTTAGCAGGCATAACAGTAACGAATTCCTACCTCGATTCCTCACAGGACAGGTAAGGTAAGAAGTATTACGAGTCAAATTTTCAAGTGCAGTAACACCTGTGTACAACATATTAACGTGTAAATTCAAAATATGTACGTGCAAACATGAGTGTGTATGCTGCGAGGCATGCTGCAATATTTACTTTTTTTTTTAAATATGAAATACAATGTGTTTGCATGAAAACTATTGCGCAATGGGTAAACGCATGCAAGGTAATTTCAAAATGCAATTTGGACTGCGATTCTTGCGGAAATGAAGACGGAGTTTTCATTTTTGCTTTGTTTATCAGAGCTTGAACTACTATTACACGTGTTCAATCTTAGTTTACACTATTACACCCAGGTACCAGTATTAAGAGGTGAATAGGCGTTCTTTGAGTGACCAAGACCAGATACATCGAGCCAGACAATTAAAAAAAAAACTGAAGAAATGAAAAAATCTCCAACAAAACAAGAATTTAATTTTAATTCAATTATGGAAAATTACGTTACACAAAATTATTATCTTCTCTTTTGAAGCACTCGTCTAAATTTGGCATATGACACTTTTGTTCCAACTTCATCTTGGTTTTTGTTTTTGCAAAAAGCAAATAGATCGTAATGAATTTGTCGTTATGCGAGTCTTTATGCGATAATGATCAGTTTTACGGGTTTTTGGACTAATGTACAAGGAGAGTTATGTCATAATGGGTAGTATTAATAAAAAATAAGCATAAGCATTTGCTTAGATTTTTGAGGAGTTGCTAAGCAGACTTTCCCTGGCAACGCCTATGAAACCCTAGCAAATGCTTATGCTTATTTTTTTTATTAGTACTACCCAATATTTACTGAAGACGTGTTGTTGCTGAGGCAGATACCAACTACCTAGCACAAATAGATTTTCCCTGGGATTTTCCCGGATTTTTCTTTTTCAGTCCCGATCAACATGGACGGGGAAAGTACAGTGATCGTGCAGGAAAAAGAGATTTTGATGGCTACATCCTCGGCTACATCCATTTTGAGGTCCCCCAAGACATCAACGACCAGCATTATCAACAAATTCAAATGTGTCTCCAGTTTGAACGACCTCGAAAGCTTACGTTTACCTACCTCTAGGTTTTCATGTAGCATGGTATATTTTTTCCAAGTTTTGAACATTAAACGTGAAAATTCGGAGTGCTTAGGTTTAGGTAAACCTATAGGTCGCTTTTGATGGAACCCGGCAGATAAGTTTTTTTTTTTCGGAGTATTTTTTTTAAACGATCAAATTAACGAAGGCTGTAAATTATTTTTCTTTTCAAAATGTGACTCGGTTTCCATGAAACGAAATTTTGAAAGATCCTCATTAGTCTTGACGATTATCATAAAGCATTAATACCGAGATTAATACATTACGTGGAGCTCCCACGCGACATTACCATATCACAGTTATTGCGACTGGTAAACAGAGCAGACAAAGCAAGTTCAGCAATTTGTTCGATTTGTTGATTAAATTAAGACCTCGATTAAGACTCTGCAGTTCTGCACATCAAAACCTCCATCAAAACAAGACATTGCCTGTCCCGAGGCCTGTCCATTCCATTTATACGTAGACAACACACCAGTCCAACAGGTGGTCGAGGCGAAGCAACAGAAATTGGCCCGGAGTTCCCTGTTATGAAATCTCATCTTGCTTTGACCACAGACCTTCGACATTACTTGGGATTTCCCCAGGAATTTGCCACAATCCAACAGACAAAAAAAAACTAAAAGTTTTCTCTAGGCAAGGTCTGGTAATAGTCCAGGACCGTTTGATAATTTTATATGGTAGAGGTAGACATCTTTGATATAAAGCTGAGTTTTTGCAGAGACATTCGGAAGCATGTTCTTATTGACCAAAAAAAAGTCCCCAAGTGTCCCGTTGGCGCTAGCCGAGTTATGGGGTGAAAACCGCCCCTAAAAGTGACACAGTGCTGGTTTTTCTCATTTTTCTGCCAAACGGTCACTTGCACGTGGAATAAGTATAGGACTCAAAATATTCCCCACTAAAATCTGCATCGAAAAGATTATATCAACTACATGCCTAGGTCCCACCCAATCCGCGTAAACAGCGGTTGAAGTGGGGGGTAGTTTCAAGCGCGCCACGAGAAATTTATGTAACGCTGTGTTTCAAGGTAGATATCTGATAAATGGCTGATCTGCCAACAAAAACCTTGGAAACGAAATTGTTCGTCATCATGTTCTGCATACAATGCATGAGTTGTCAATCCCTTTGTAAAAAATTTTTTGGGCTATATCACGAAAAAGTGCCCCATATGCAATGCAGAAATTTCAAATAAATTGAAATTTCACAATCGCTTTTGGTCCTAAAAGGCCGGTCTTTGACACTGGTCATCACTGATATATTCTTAGTCAAATAAAAAAAGTCCCCGTCCATCCTCCCCACATTAACTAAGTTTTGAGGGGGTAAACCACCCTTGAAGTGACTTCCAACTAGTTTTTCTCAATTTTCGGCTAAACGGTTGCTCAAATGCAGAATTGATAGGTGACCAAAAATATTCCTGAGTAAATTTTGCATTAAAAAGGTTCAATACACTAATCAGCCAACTCCCACCCAGCTCTTGCAATCACCGTTCGAAGTTCTACAAGTTCGAAGAGCGCGATCTAGACACCCGCTCCGACGCTACTTAACAGCGGATATCTCAAAAACGGCTTGTTGTAGAATAAAAATTGAAGAGGTTTAATTTATAGGGCGAAACATGTTTTATGAGGTGCGGGTAATGATTTTCAGTTTTACGGGTGATATGAATGAGTTTCAGCGGTTCCTAAATCGTCTCCCAAATAAGAAAAATTAAAAATTTCATGGTTATGTGCCTGTTAAACACAGATTTTTTCGCAACTGATCAATATATAAATTTTAAATTGTCTATCACTGAATTGGCAAGGAATTGTGCATCGAATGAAGTTTTGCTCATTTGGCTGGTCCTCACCTAAGCTGAGCAAAACACGTACAAAATTTAGGGTTATTCCGAATACGCAGGGAAAATCTCGTATAACTCCGTCTATAGAAGCGTGTATCTCAAAACTGGCTGGTTTAACAGAAAAATGCGCCGAGAAAGAATTGATAGAGTGAAGTGTCCTCTACAAGAGGCAGTCCTTGTTTTTTCTGTAACTAAAAAATTATATGAACTACGATTGTTGTTCATAAGAGTCTCGAGGGAAATAAAGATTTCCGGCTGGGTTTTGCACAGTGCCCTTTTACAATGAAATATATATTTTTAAAATGTCCAGAACAATAATTTTCATTATGGGTATCACAAAAATGGTGACTAGCAATGTATAATGATAATAATAATAATAATGATAATATTACCTAATGGTAACAACACAAATTAAAAAAACAACTGGTTTTCTCAAGTCCACCAAGTACAGCATCCAAGGCTGTAAAAAACAACATCTTCGAAATTTCATAATGTACACTGATTTTTCAAGATAAAGAACAATCATACTCATTCAGCATTCCAGCTCTTCCAGCACTGTGCTGAATGCCGCCTGGAAATAAAGTCAATTTACTATTATTATTATTATTATTATTATTTTTATGACAATTCAAAGGCGGTTTTTTTCACAGCCTTTTGATGCTATACTCGGTGGACTTCAGAAAACCAGTTTTTTTTTTCAATTTGTGTTGTTACCATTATTATTGTTATTATTATTATTATTATTATTATCATTATACATTGCTAGTCACCATTTTTGTGATACCCATAATGAAAATTATTGTTCTGGACATTTTACAAATATATATTTCATTGTAAAAGGGCACTGTGCAAAACCCAGCCGGAAATCTTTATTTCCCTCGAGACTCTTATGAAAAACAATCGTAGTTCATATAATTTTTTAGCTAGAGAAAAAACAAGGACTGCCTCTTGTAGAGGACACTTCACTCTATCAATTCTTCCTCGGCGCATTTTTCTGTTAAACCACCCAGTTTTGAGATACACGCTTCTATAGACGGAGTTATACGAGATTTTCCCTGCGTATTCGGAATAACCCTAAATTTTGTACGTGTTATGCTCAGCTTAGGTGAGGACCAGCCAAATGAGCAAAACTTCATTCGATGCACAATTCCTTGCCAATTCAGCGATGGGCAATTTAAAATTCATATATTGATCAGTTGTGAAAAAATCTGTGTTTAACAGGTACATAACCATGAAATTTTAAATTTTTCTTATTCGGGAGACGATTTAGGAACCGCTGAAACTCATTCATATCACCCGTAAAACTGAAAATCATTACCCGCACCTCATAAAACATGTTTCGCCCTATAAATTAAACCTCTTCAATTTTTATTCTACAACAAGCCGTTTTTGAGATATCCGCTGTTAAGTAGCGTCGGAGCGGGTGTCTAGATCGCGCTCTTCGAACTTGTAGAACTTCGAACGGTGATTGCAAGAGCTGGGTGGGAGTTAGCTGATTAGTGTATCCGACCTTTTCGATGTAAAATTTACTCAGAAATATTTTCGGTCACCTACTAATTTTGCATTTGAGCAACCGTTTAGCCGAAAATTGAGAAAAACCAGTTGGAAGTCACTTTAAGGGTGGTTTACCCCCTCAAAACTTAGTTAATGTGGGGAGGATGGACGGGGACTTTTTTTATTTGACTAAGAATATATCAGTGATGACCAGTGTCAAAGACCGGCCTTTTAGGACCAAAAGCGATTGTGAAATTTCAATTTATTTGAAATTTCTGCATTGCATTTGGGGCACTTTTTCATGATATAGCCCAAAAAAATTTTTACAAAGAGATTGACAACTCATGCATTGTATGCAGAACATGATGACGAACAATTTCGTTTCCAAGGTTTTTGTTGTCAGATCAGCCATTTATCAGATATCTACCTTGAAACACAGCGTTACATAAATTTCTCGTGGCGCGCTTGAAACTACCCCCCACTTCAACCGCTGTTTACGCGAATTGGGTGGAACCTAGGCATGTGGTTGATAAGACCTTTTCGATGCAGATTTTAGTGGGGAATATTTTGAGTTCTATACTTATTTCACGTGCAAGTGACCGTTTGGCAGAAAAATGAGAAAAACCAGCACCGTGTCACTTTTAGGGGCGGTTTTCACCCCATAACTCGGCTAGCGCCAACGGGACACTTGGGGACTTTTTTTTGGTCAATAAGAACATGCTTCCGAGTGTCTCTGCAAAAACTCAGCTCTATATCAAAGATGTCTACCTCATTTCAAATCGGTCCTGGACTATAATGGCGGTAACAAAACAAGTTTTTCTCTTTATTCTTCAGATAAAAATGAAATCCGATTTGAATTACCACAGCTGCTCGGAAAGTTTCACGGACTTTGCAGTCAATGTCCATCAGCGTGTGCGTGCCCGGTGGCAGAAGAGAATGCAGAACGTTCCAGGAATGCCACTGGTCAATGCACGCAGTGCATACCATTTACACACACGCTTACCACAATAAAAACAAATTAGGAGTTTAACTGATAAACTCGATGATAAATCTACAAAACGGATTAGGGTGGTTGACGATTCACAGTGAAGGACAGACCGCGACAATAATAATAATAATAATAATAATAATAATACCGTATGATCAAAAACTTTTCTACTTGCGCTGGGCTGTGGCCTGGTCATTGGCAGGCAAACTCGCAGGCAAACGAGGCTGATTTTGGCCAGGCTACAGCCTACCGCAAGTAGAAAAGTTTTTGATCATACGGTAGGCAGGTGAAGAAGAGACAGAGAGAAATTTTCTTTTACAGTTTCGGCGCCACCAGTTTACCAGTTCAGTTCAGGTATTTTTCAAATTGAATTGGCCAGTTCAATGCTTAGCTCTTGACTAGAGACACCAGAATTTTATATATCTTGCAGAATACAGTGTTAGAAAAAAACAATTTTTTTTTGACATCCTTTATTTGAATATTGAAATGATGAGGTTTTCTCTTTCGAGTCCAAATATAATTGATATAGTATTTGATAGTTGATTATGATCATATTGATTGTCCATTTTTAAACTTCCCACAGGAAATATGTGCCATAGATGTCTCCCTTAAAAGAAAAATCGACCTGTTCCAGCGTTTTCTTGGGAAAAAAATTGGCTGACTATAGCGAGTTGCGGTAAAGACTGTTGGGTTCAGCTGCTTTTTTGGTCAAGTTTAATATGTCAACAGAACCACTCCACCAAAACTGTGAGTACGAAGGTACCTCAAAATTTAAGACAAGTTTTTTTCTACTGCACAATATTGAGTGATCCGAGGAGTGATCAGTCATTGAAAATGCCTTAAAAAGTTTCAATGGACAAGTAGTGTAAAAAGTTTTCGAAAATTTCCAGCGGTTTTCATTTTATGATAGAAAACAAAAGCCTGGAAAAACACGTTTTTATGTATAAAATAAGAATCAATGAGAATTTCTCGAGGAATTTCTTCAAACTTCATTCAATGGGCCGTGTGAATAAAAAGTAGCTTTTGCTTTTCACTAGCTTTAGCTAGGAGTTGCTAAGAAGAATTTACTTAGCAACTCCTAGAAAAATCAAAGTGAAAGCAAAAGCTACTTTTTATTCACACGGCCCGATAGAACTCATCAAAACGGTCAGCATGATGTGAAAATCAATATGCCTCGCAATATGCAATAGCTATTCAAAAAATTTTAGGCAATTCAATTGAACCGATCAAAATCTTCATTTCGGAAAATCTCAAAATGTTTTTTGATTGCAACTTTGAAGGGCTATATATCTCTTATTATTCGTTTTTGACAGAAAGTTTACTGTGAAAGTCCCCTTCTTTTTCTATGCTCTATCCGCTGTTTCAGTTTCCAAAATTAAACACCGGACATCCTGTATACGAACATTCGAAACAAACACAGTGTACTGATTTTCATTTAGGATAAGAACACTAACTTGTATTAGGACTTGTACGAATGTAAACAGCACGAGTTTTTTTGACAAAACTTGTTCAAATCTGCAAGTTGTCAGACATGAGGAGAATTATGCAAAAGGTTTTTCTTGCACCGAATGTTGTTATCAGATGCACGAAGAACGGCATTTAAAATATCATTTGTTGATGAACAGAGTGTTCGTTCAAGACCATGGCCAATGATTACTAGAAACGACACTACTTTCGGACGATCAATCGATTTGGACCCTCCTTTGGACCAGTTCGAAATGGTGACAGCCAGCTCCAATTCGTTTCATTGCCTCAAGTGTCCGTTCCAGATGGAATACAGAAGAAACTTGCCAAATAATCGCCGGTGGTCGTGTATCATCGCTGTGATTTTCTAATACTATTGGCCAGCTTTTCTGCAATGAATCGCGATATCTGTCATCAAGCCTGTCATTTCAGTACGCCATTCAGACACGTATTTCTGAAATGGAGGAACTGGATTTTGTGTCTTGCCTCTTGAAATAGCATCTCTTGTATCAAATTATGAGATGATGCCCGTAGTGTGCACGTATGAGCACATACGAAAAATTGAAAACTCCTCGTTTCACATAAGAAATGACCGCCTATTCGCAAAAGTTGGATGATACGAACATTGCGAACTTGTAGGATCACAATATCGGTTGGTGATACTTTATTTTTGGCAAAGTCGAATTTATTGTTGACGAGATAGGTTTCCGTAAGTATCCGTGAGACAGGTAAGTATATACCCGTAACGTGCACGTATAAGCACGTGCGAAAAATTAAAAACTCCTCGCTTTACATAAGAAATAACCGCCTATTCGCGAAAGTTAGATGATACGAACATTGCGAACTTGTAGCACAATATCGGTTGACGACACTCTATTTTTGGCAAAGTTGAATTTATTGATGAGGAGATAGGTTTCCGTAAGTATCTGTGAGACAGGTACGTACCTATATACGTGTTTATTCCCATAAATATTTCATGAATAAGCTGAGATTATGCTGATAGCTTTTTGATGTGCTACCTAGATTAGGTATATTTAAAAACGTCTGTCGTGAAAATGTGAAATTTTGCAAAATCAAGCGAAATAGAATGTACTAATCGCAAAAGCAGTTGAAAATTGGGCAAAAAAACGAACATTATTAACTAAATATAACATGCATCTGTCGGTAGCCTTGCCACTTGCCTGCCAGCCGCGCTCATAAACCAGAGCCGCGCCGAGGACCGTGCGAAGGTTGACTTTCGAAAAAAAGATGAATCATCAGTCTCTTATTCTTCCTTTCCTCCATATCTTTTGACTCAATACCTATTCAACATATACTTAGGCAACAAATAAAAATGGTATGGTGTGGTGTGAACATTGCAAGCAATAAGAATATGATTTATTACTTTCTTGATTAAATCGAATCTAAACTAAATACCACACACCTCACCAGAAATATGAAATTATCAATATTATAATCATACGATATAATGGCAATAATAGCCCAATACTTCGGACCATTCGACAATTTGGCATTGAAATTTTTAAGGGAAAATTGATCGCCATGTTTATTTACGCGCTACAGCGCAAGCTCATTGCCTTATTACGATTTGTAGTGTGTCACCCCCGAATTCGCAATCGTCATTGACTGCGATGTCTCCCTAGATGTCTCCAAGGGTGGCCAATGGGCATTATTTTTTTATCCATACCGCGATCCTTACATAGTTACCATCATTATTATCATCAAAGAACGAAGATTTCCTTTGCACTTCTAAGAAGTTGGACTACTCCTCGGGGAATGAAGCTAGAGGTCTGGAACCTCGCCTGAAACTTTTTCTGATGGATAGTGTAGGTCCTCAAGGGTGGCCATTGGGAAGATTTGATTTCATGATTCCGCCGCAATCTTGGCCGCCATATTGAAATTTCTTATTAGTGGAACGATTTTCATGGAACTTTGAACTTATACCCTTGACAGACTGCACCTTAATGATCATTAAGTGTAATGATCATTAACGTTAAATGACGATTTCGAATTTGGGGGTGACACACTGCAAATCGTAATAAGCCTATGAGCTTGCGCCGTAGCGCATGAATAAACGTGACGATCAATTTTTTCCCAAAATGTCAATGTCAAATGGTCTGGAGTATTGGGTTATTATTGCCCCGAGTATTGCCCTTATTATCTATAATTAAAATATTAATTTCATATTTTCGTTGAGGTGTGAGGTGGTATTTAGCTTAAATTCCATTCAATCAAGAAAGCGTGGTGTGAACATTGCAAGCAACAACAAAGTAATTATTGCTTGCAATGTTCACACCACATCATACCATCTTTATTTGTTGCCAAAATATATGTTGAATTTGTATTGAGCCGAAATAAATGGAGGAAGAGAACAATAAGAGACCGATGATTTAGTCAATAACCTGATCAAAATCGCAAAGCTCCATAGTCTAACCAAAGCGCGGCCCTGATTTATGTGCGTGGCTGGCAAGTGGCAAGGCAACTGACAGATACATGTTATAGTTCATTATGTTGGTATCTATCGTGTGGTTCATTAGAACTTTTTTTGCAATTTTCTAACTGCTTTTGCGATAAGTACCTTCCATTTCGCTTGCTTTTGCAAAATTTCACACTTTTCACGACGGACGACGTTCTGGAAACCTATTCTCTCATCAATAAATTCGACGATAGTGCAAAATGCCCTCGGAAATGCCAAAGATAGAGTACCACCAACCGATACTGCGCTACAAGTTCGCAATGTTCGTATCATTCAACTTTCGCGAACAGGTGCAGGCGGTCATTTCTTATGTAAAGCTGGGAGATTTTTCAATTTTTCGTACGTGCTTATACGTGCACGCTACGGGAATTATATACCTACCTGTCTCACGGATACTTACGGAAACCCATCTCCTCATCAATAAATTTGACTTTGCCCAAAAATTAAGTGCCGCCAATCTATATCCTGCTGCCCGTTTGCGATGTTCGTATCATCCAAATTCCGCGAATAGGTGGTCATTTCTTATGTTTTTGGAGTTTTTATTTTTTCGTACGTGCTTATACGTGCACACTACGGGCATTATCTCATAATTTGGTACAAGAGATGTTGTTGCAAGAAGCAAGACACAAAATCCAGTTCCTCCATTCCAGAAATACGTGTCTGAACGGCGTACTGAAATGACGGACTTGATGACAAATGACAGATATCGCGATTCATTGCAGAAAAGCTGGCCAATGGTATTCAAAAATCACGGCGATTATTCGGCGATCATGATCACTCCTAGTTGATGACCATTAAGGTCCTAAATGACGTTCTAAATGATCATTAAGTAAATGACGACGTGACACACTGGTCATTTATATCGTAATTTATGCTTTGATAATCAAGTTTTCCAGTCTGTCAAGGGTATTATCCTTGTCACGTATGATCATTCCTATTTTCAAGCTAGATTTCATGATTGCGCCGAAGTCTTGGCCGCCGTATTGAAATTTCTCGTTAGTGGCACGATTTTCATGAAACTTGGAACTTACCCTTGTCTCGTATGAGAATACTTATTTTCAAGCCGAATTTCATGATTCCGCCGCTATCTTGGGCACCACATTGAAATTTATTATTCTTATGAAACGTGAAACCTACTCTTGTCTCGTATGAACATTCTAGGGAACATTCTTATTCTCAAGCTGGACTTCATTTCTATCAATGACAGATCTGCACTAAGAAAATGCGCTATTGCGACTCACGCACGTGAGGGGATAACGTGAGTCGATATTCACTTGTTCACTTATACCTAGTTCCGTGCACTTTGTATAGTGGACATTCATTAATAATAATTGAATTGAAGGAACCATAAATTTTAATCTAGCTCGGAAGTTTGGTTCATGCTACCACAACAACGTGGTTGATATTTTTGTAGTAACGTGATCCAAAATTCAGTGGGCCATGCTTTGATTGTCAGCCTTCATTGTGACAATTGGTACAATTTCGCGGCCGCTCTGATTAGGAATGTTTATGATAATGCCTGAGTGGGTATTTTAGTGGGTATGTAGGTCAGGACCCAGCCAAATTTCAAGGATAGTGCTCTGTTGATTACCGCCAATATACATACCAGGTGATCATTTGAAAACTATCCACCTGCGATAACTCCCGATACCTAGTGAGTATTTTTTCGAGCAAAAACAGGTCGAATTTTATATCGAGGGGGACTGGAGACATCCTGGGGACATCTGAAACATACACTGGCAAATTTTCACATTCAGCCCCCTCGCACCACTTCCACTCGAGCTTCCATTTCGCTTGCTTTGGCAAAATTTCACATTTTTCACGACGGACGCGGACCAGACGTTTTGAAATATACCTTATCTAGGTAGCATGTCAAAAAGCTATCAGCATATAGTTTCAGCTTATTCATGGAATATTTATGGAAATAAACACTTATATGGGTACCTACCACCTACCTATCTCAAGGATACTTACGGAAAAACCTCTTTCCTCATCAATAAATTCGACTTTGCTCAAAAATAAAAGTGCCGCCAATCGATATCGTGCTGCATGTTTGCAATGTTCGTATCATCCAAATTCCGCGAATAGGTGGTCATTTCTTATGTACAACGAGGAGTTTTTAATTTTCCTTAAATAAATTAGACTTTGCCAGAACTAAAGTGCCGCGCTAACCGACATTGTGCTACAAGTTTGCAATGTTCGTATCATTCAAATTCCGCGAATAGGCGGTAATTTCTTATATAAAACAGGAAGTTTAAATTTTTCGTACGTGCTTATACGTGTACGCTACGAGCATTATCTTATAATTTGGTACAAGAGATGCTGTTGCAAAAATCAAAACACAAAATCCAGCCCCTTCATTCCAGAAATATGTGTCTGAATGGCGTACTGAATTGATAGACTTGATGGCAGATGACAGATATCGCGATTCATTGCAGAAAAGCTGGCCAATGGTGTTCAAAAATCACTGCGATGATGCACGACCACCGGCGATTATTCGGCGATCATGATCACTCCTAGTTAATGACCATTAAGGTCTTAAATGACGTTCTAAATGATCATTAGGTAAATGACGAGGCAGGGCCGGCTTTAGGGTGTGGCGAACGAGGCGACCGCCTCGGGCGCCAAACTTTGAGGGGGCGCCTGAGCGCCCTTTATCTCTATTTCGAAAAAATTTCGCCTGCGGCGCTCCACTATTCACAATTTGTGCAATTTTCAATTATCATCAACATTACTGTAATCATTTAAAAAAGAAATCGCTTGAGGTGCAATTTTTTCATTCATAAAGGGCGCATTACAGAACTTCGCCTTGGGCGCCAAAAGCTGTAAGGCCGGCCCTGTGACGACGTGACACACTGGTCATTTATATCGTAATTTATAATCAATTTCACGGCTTTCTGCATTAGAGCAAGCTATGGAAAAATTATATTCTGTTGGTACGAGTGAGTATGAAGCCATAACCGTCGTCGTAGATAGTTTGTGTAAATGTGGTAGGTATGTGAAAAGGTTAGGTAGGTATTGTGGCATTTGTGGCAGATGTCACTCGTCGCGCGGTGTGATGCACGTCAAGTCAAAATGTTCCAGTTTATGTGGCGAAAACAGATAAACGACGCGAGTTCTTAGGAGTGTAAATTCGCTGGACACCTTCTTCACGGGTTGGTGGGTCTTTGCTTGTGCTCTGGTAATGGCAGGCACTGTATAAAATGAAGCCAAAAGAAGTCAGCGGCAGCATTGATAGTAGGAAGTACTACGTGCTCTAGCTCGTTCATACAACACTAAAACTGACTAAAACAGCATACAAGCCAGAAGAAGATGAAGAAAGGACTACCTACATACATGAAAGCGACAATAATTATTTCACGTTGATGAGATCTTCCAACACAGAGTGCACTCATGCGTTGATCGAGTATCTGTAATGCGTCGTGTCTCGATTGTCTCGTCTTGTACAGTCCAACTTCATAAATCAATGTCCATCCAAGCAAATTTTCTCAACCTTACTGGGGCCACTGGACAGGCATTTTCATCAAATTTTCTTTCCTTCAGTTCTGCCGCTGACTTCCTTTGGCTCCATTTTATACAGTGGCCGCCACTACCGCAGAGCACAAGCAAAGAGCCACCAACCTGTGGAGACGGTGTCCAGCAAATTTACACTCCGAGGAACTTGCGTCGTTTATCTGTTTTCGCGACATGAACTGGAACATTTTGACTTGACTTGCATCATACCACGCGACGAGTGACATCTAAAGGGTGACATCTGCCACAAATGCCACAATACCTAACCTTTTTACATACCTACCACATTTACACAGACTATCTGCGACGACGGTTATGGCTTCATACTCATTCCTACCAACAAAAAATAATTTTTCCATAGCTTGCTCTAATGCAGATAGCCGTGAAATTGATTATACGCTAATGATAATTAAGTTTTCCAGTCTGTCAAGGGTATTAGATGTCCCCCTTGATATAAAAATCGACCTGTTTTTGATGGAAGACTTCTAAACTAAGAATCGGGAGTTATTGCAGATGGATAGTTTTAAAATGAGCACCCAGTACATACTAACTGTTTATAGAGATTTGCTTTATGTAATTTCTTTTGATCTCTTCAGCTTCTTTTTCTAATTGCAATTTTTTTTCTTGATTCTTCACTCCAGTAGCACTCACCCTCTCACTCACCTGTTATTTCTGTACCTCCTGGTGTTGGCGTTGGCATTGAAATGGTCGCTTTTCACCATGATGTCGTTGCTTTTTCCAGCTTGCGTCGGCGACAGGCTCATTTTCGTTCGGTAGGCCACCGACAAGTCGATCTTGCTGACGGGCGTGCATATCTGCCCGATACGAGTTTGCTTGTACCCCTCGCCGAGACTGTGCAGCTGCGGCTTGTCCAAGAAAATCCTGTAGCATATCACGTAGTGATTTTCGGGTCCCTGCTTGCGGGAGTACTTGTAAGCGGGCGTCACGCGCGTCACAGAAATGAGCGACCGAAGGAGGATGCCCATACGGGCGTAGAGCAAGTTAATGTTTTTCACTTCCAAGTCGTTGGTGTCGTGCTCCATGGCGAGGCACCAGTATTCCAGGACCATTTTTTCACCGTCACTCGTACGGAGGGAGATCTCGACACACAAAGGGGTGTGCTTGGAGATCTTGGCGGCGTCTCCTTCGAGCAAGCGTTTCGTTTCGGACACTACGTTCATCAAATCGGTGCCGACGTTTATGTAGAACTAAAAAATGGTTTGGAATGAAATGGTGAGTAATTATGCTAGTGGGAGCTCGAGGGCTTACCCAGTCTGAGCCGGCAGTCGTTGGACTCGTTGGGGGTTTACAGCTAGTGGAGATTTTGTCGCCTTGCCTGGACTGGATGATCACAAGGGTGGCTTTCAAAGCCAAAAACTTGGTGTATTTATTAAGTTTGTCGATGTCGAGGTCGATGTCTTGGTGGCTGAGTGTCATTTTGGAGGTTGGTTTTTGACCTGCCCCAAAATTCACCGGTTATGCAAGGAAAAACTTGAGGAAGGGTGACAGCTGTGGTGGATTGAACTGATTGTTCCAGTCCTAGTGCACAATGAATTCGAACCACAAAACCCACATTTCACACACCTCCACAAGCGCCATCGGCAGCTATTAATCAACAATAACACTGCACAACCAGAGAATTGCACAACAGTGGCCACCACCGGCACCCGTTAATGGTTGGTTATCACACCGATTTTACCCACTCTCACTAACACTAACGCGTGGGGCGTTGCGTCGCGAAGGTGGATCCCTCGCCGATCGATTGACGAGAAAGCCGGCTGTTTTCCACTTTCGCGGCAACCAAGCACAGAGCACCCACGGTTTGTCGTCAGTTCTCTCACATCCGACCTTGACAAGTGCGAGTACGACGGAAATAGATGAATAAAACAAGTAAAAGGTAAGAAAATGCGAGCGAAAACAAGATTTAAAAATTCACTCCGCAACACGCAACAGTGTCAACGTCAACCGTCAGTACCGTCACAAACTGACGTGGCTTTGGCCACATTTGCCTGCCGCGAAGATGCCTGTTGAGCGGCGGTTCTTCGCGTGACCGTCAGATGACGCCGCGAAAATTAGTCTGATTCAAACTCACGGGAACCTTTAGTAATTTACAAAACCACTTCCTTTTACACTCGCTTTCACATGAGCGATTTGTAGTATTTATTTCAGATATGTTCAAACTGGCCTGTGCCACTTACTTTTTAAGTCGAGCTAAGAAATGAACCGTAAATAAACTCGAATTTCACAGATATATTATAGGCAACCAATAATACACACCAATCAAATTTGGACCTACTTGGCTGTGTCGTTGGGCACATCGAAAGAAAAAAAATCGATGTTTCAAAACATCGATTTCTCAAAAATTTAAATCGATGTGCGAAATATCGGCACAAAACATCGATACATCGATGAAACATCGTTTCGATTTGAATGAAGATTTTTGTTAAGTCAATAAATTTATCAAGATTATTCGCGAGATTATCAATATAGGTACTAAAATTTATTTATTTTTAACAATCCACCTTTCCCATGCAAGCAATTACTTGCGCGCATACCTGTGAGCGTAGGTTCCTGATAGTACATTCAGCTACTACAGACCAGTGGCGTAACTAGAAGTGTCCGATGGGGGGGGTCACGACTGAAAAATCTGCGAGAATACAAGCAAAGCAAACAAAAAAGCGCCGCATTTGGAAATTTTTTAGAAAATTCGATTGCCAATGGGGGGGGGGGGTTGACCCCAAAACCCCCCCTCTAGTTACGCCACTGCTACAGACCGCCAGCACAGAATATCCGTCAGTTGTATCCTCACAGAGGTATCAGGTATGCGTGATGGTGTCATGGGAAAGGTGGATTACAAAGAAGGGAATACAAATACAAATTCAATTCCAGTATTCTTTTGGAAGAGAGTACAAAAAATATATCTCCGTAGTCTTATGCTCCTGACCAAAGTGTCTGGTGTTTCCGAAAGCAAAAATTGAATTATTTTAAGATATTTCAACGTACAATTTGGTAGGTACAAAAGAAAAACGTCAAAGTCAACGAGCCGAGCAAACCATCTGTCAGTCGTAACAGTTGACTGACAGTCCTGTCATTTCTACTTCTAGTGACCTTTCAGTTAAGGACGGCATTTCCTAGCATAAAAAACGGCTGAAACAGACTGTAGATTAGTTGCAGAGCGAAAAAGAAACAGATAGATTCTTGTGGCGTGGGTTTCTGTCAAATCTGTGCAGCTAAAAATGTGACAAAGAAATGAGCTATTCAAATCTGAGCTGGCAAGAAAATGGAGGTTTTTTTTTAAATATATAAAAAATTTGAAAAAAAATTCGAACTTTTCGTATTTTTTTTTTAAATACTTTTTCCTACGACCACCCACGAAAAAGTTACTTTCTGTACGGTATAGTAGGCGCGAAACTTGCCAATTGCAAACACTGTGCGCGAAAGTAAAAATATCGTCACTAGTGCCTTTTGCTTTCGCTTTTCGATGCCAAACCTAGTTCCATGGCAAACGATCTTCCATTATCCAGCATTTGGAGGGCGTCTCTGGGCCTAATGCTCCCCTGGGCATGCCACTGGTGCTTCTTCGTTCTCAGTAGGTGGTCTTTGTTCTAAGTCGAGAACTTCCAGTAATCAATAATAATAAAAGTAAAACAAATCGCGTGAGAATATTGGCTGAATCCGTAACATTGAAATCAAGAGCGATTGAAATAATTTATGTTTTAGTAGTAACAAGGTAGATCTGAACAAAATATCTAAAAATTCCTAGCAACTGTCAATGTCGAGCAGCGTTGCCGGTTGTTGAGAAATTTCTCAAAATTGGAGGAACTTTATCTAGTTTTCGGTAATTTCCGCAAGGATGTTTCCGAGGTAATTTCACTTTATTCACAAAAAAATGGAAAAGTGGCAATACAATATTCGAAATTATACATTAGAAGCATATCAGTAGGTAGATTCGGTAAGTGACGCCTTCTGACATACCAAGTATATTTTGATATGTCGATCGTCAATGAGCAGACGTCGCACAAGGAAAGTAAGTCGGTCGAAGGAAAAATAGTGTACACAACTCGCAAGAAAGTGTCTTTTCTTGCATTCGTGTGATTACCGCACTCGCTAGCGCTCGTGTGCAATTTTTCACACTCATGCGAAAACTATCACTTTCGTTGCTTGTTATGTAATATACTAATACCTACATTTTCAAACGTGATTTTAGATAACCCTTTTTTTTTAATTCTCCTATCCCTATAGTTCTCATGAAACTCACGTTTAAAGAAAAAAACACTAGGAAATGCCGTCGCCTTAATATAGATATACGTTCAGGGAGCCTATTCTAGAAAGAATGTGGTCTGTTCGGTCTGTTCCCATGTGAAGTTTCAAAACCGAATTTGAAAATCCGCGAACATCGCAACAAAAACATCGATTAATATCGATTTTTAGGGGTCATCAAACAATCGATGTTTCACATCGATGTTGAACCTTGAATATCGATGTTCCCAAAGCCTCGATGTTTCCTGCCCATCTCTACATATGAGTGACAACAAACCGCTGCTGTTTGACTGTCCTTTTGACCTTTTGTTCGGTGCATTAAGTTTCGTTCATAATGGCATTAATGGCTGGTAAGGTAACTTATTCCGTAGGATGTAGGATGTGAACTTGACAGTACGGACCACGGTCTATAATATGAAATATACAGACTTGAAGGTTTGCGGGGTGGGTAGTACCTACTGGTAACTGGTAGTATAAATAGTTGGACTAGTAGCTAGTAGTATTAGTTGGTACCAATACCCTTATTGATCTTGGATGTAGAACTTGAATCTTGGACAAGTTTGACAGAACGGCATAACGGCATAAGTTAACATCCTATTGTGAACCAAAACATTGATTTTCAACCGAGTTTTCAACTATTGAAGTTTTATGGTTACCTACGTAATAGAATAAGTTTAAGTCAACAGCCATTATATGAACGCTGCTTTAGACCGCGGTTGTTTGGGCAGATGAGGAACTTGGGTGTAGTGATGGGCAAAATTGTTATTTTTACGTACCTAACCGATACAACCTGTTACTGTTATTTTTAAATAACAGTTAAAAATAACAGATACTGTTAATCTGTTATTTTACAAATTAACCAGGGGCCCGTTTCTTAAAACTACAAATGACAAATTACAAGTGTGTGTGTAGTCTTGGTCAGGGCCGGCCTTACGGTTTGCAAGGCCCTAGGCAATGCAATGATACAACGCGGGGCTCCTGTGTGGAAAGCGGATGTCGGGAGGGGGGGCACCGCACCAGCCTCCTGGTGAGGCGTGAAATATGTAGCCCTCTGAAAAGATCTTACCTAATATTTTTCTGGGCTAGGGTGCCAAACTTTTAATTTGCCCGGCCAATAAAACTTGAACCACTTGAGTGCTTGAATGATGAGGTGAGGTCTTCATTTGACCTCTTGATTCTACTATTTATTATTACTCACCACACTTTAGTAACAACAATTTGAACACCAGTAACACCGATTACAGGTAATTGTTAATTGATATTCTCACACAGTGACAGTTAGACAGTTCATCCAAAAATTAACAGATGGCACCACTTGCCACTCGTCACCAACCCGACAGCTGGCTTGTGATCAAATTAACAGATGGCACCACGATGCAAAAAAACACTGATTTTCTTAAGAAAAAGCAAATTTAATTTATTTTAATTATTAGATATTAATTTTGTTTGAAGCAAGCGCGAGGCCTCGCGCTTACGCTTAGGGCGCGAGGCCCTAGGCAACCGCCGCGCTTGCCTTGCCCTAAGACCGGCCCTGGTCTTGGTAACCCATCCGTGGGTAACCCATTGTTGCAACAATCTGTGGTCAAGGTTAAAAATTTGTAATTTGTCGTTTGTAGTTTTATGAAACGGGCCCCAGGATTCTCAATATCACAAGGCAAAAGTAACAGAACTAACAACAACTTACGCCGACCGTCGACGATCGGGGTAAACTGTTATTAGCAGGGAATGTTATTAGTGTTAGTTTGTATCTGTTCAGTCAGTCTATGGTTCAGTCGTTCACCGTTGATCGCACCGGGCGTCGACGATCCGGGTGAACTGTTATTTTGTATTTGATTATGTTAGAAATATGTATTGCATTTGATGATGTGTTTGAGATTGGGCCGCCTTGTTCTCTGTGTGCGCTGCACTACGCGACGAGCTTCGCAAGGCCGCCACCGGCCGTGCGGTGCTGCGATTGGCTGTTGCCGTTGCCAATCGTTTTTGCGCCAGTCGCACATGTTGATAGATAGAGTGAGTTGCCTCCAAGCTGTTACGATACGACTACGTGTACTGCTTTTATTCAATAAACTTTCAAACATTTTCAATAGTTTATAGTCACTCTATGGGTTTAGTCTGTGGTTTAGTCGTTCACCGTTGATCGCGCCGGGCGTCGAAGAACCGGGTAAACTAAGTATTATTTTGTATCTGTTTAGTCGTTCACTGTTAATCAGTTGATCGCGCCGGGCGTCGACGATCTGGATAAACTGTTATTTTGTATCTGTTCATTTCAACCGAGATAACAGGTTGTTGGTTGTTATTGTTATTTTCAAATAACAGTCGAAAAATAACAGATGGTTCAATAACAACCCATCACTAGCTAAAACTACCTGAGCGGTTTTGCCTCCTGATCGGTAATGGCCATCCCTCCCCTACACTAGCCATCAGTCACATTTCAAGGTCAAGGAAATGTAATTTCTTTTACTTTTTCTGGCACACGAATGAGCCCCCACCTAGCCAATCCAAAGTACACGTTTCCGTCTCTCTTCTCCTTCGACTTTTTTATGTATACTTACCTAAGTCTGTCTCACACTCGGTCTCACACTAAAATAGCAAGCTGGCATGAAAAAAAGAGATACATACTATTACGGACAAAAAAAAGTGAAACAGAGACTGACACGGGCGGGTGTGGGTACTGATTTCGTCCTGCTGGTTTTGTTGTGACACAATAAGCAGGCTTTTGGTACATTCCGAGTTTTGTGGTAAAAGAAAAGAACCTCTTGTCGCCTTTTTTGAGGTGACAAAAAATTTGATTGAGCACAAAATTCCGTACTCATATACCGCGTTCGGCATGCCTTACTCCGTTCACTCTTTTCAATCCAACTACCACGTGACCATGGTTTCAGGAGTCCTGATTGGCTGAATCGATGTAGTGGAGTTGAAGGAGTGAAAAGAGTGAGCATGCCGAACGCAGCAGCGCAGCTTTTGTAGAGATAATCTTCTAGTACAGTGTACAGTGCGCTCACGCATTGTGTCTCCTCTCGTGCAGTCCAACACCTGATCAAGAATAAAGTAATGTGATCAAAGGAAGTCTTCTCATACTCACTCTCACTGGAATCTTTGAGCAGTGCTTATTTTTATTCCATTTTCTTTAGTCTGACTACTACCGCGCTGTGGCTGCATTTTCTCAGTGTCCGCCACTTCGTCACCATGTATGTCATCAAAGTTGAACTGATAAGTGCCTTATTTTGGGGTCACCTCGCTTTTTAACTCATTAGTTTGTTGTCGAAAATTATTTCACGCGCGTTTGTGTTTGAATCTTACTTTGAGTTACCTACCTGGAATAACTTACGCTCAGTTTAAAAATAACTGAGACAGAGTGTCTCACACAGAGTTTACTGATTTGGTATGCTGTCGCGATGACAATAAGAAATCCAAAATGCATAAAATCTGTACCTACTCCGTGTGAAATGCTGTCCCGATTTCATTGAAACAGATTGTATTATGGTTTTATGAACCTGTGGGGAGAGACTCCTTTAGACCTGGAGCGCGATTCTGTACTTGCCTACCGACAACTATCGGATCGGTAGCTAGAGTAAGAACCAATCAAATTCGCTCCTGCCTAGCTACCGACACTGACAAGTGTCGGTAGGAGAGTACAGAATTGCGGCCCTGGTGAAATGATATTGAAATGTGCACGCACGATGCTTGTGAACCGCAGTGTTAGAGCGTTTTTCGACTAAGGCGAATGAATGCTGGTGAATTTCTGTCAAGGAATTGACCCGCTGGAATTGCTTCCACAACGCCTTACTCCATACCAATATTACCAATTCAACTCCATCCTCAACAATCAAATCAATAATTGAAGCGTGTTTTGTAGGCGTTAATTGCTTCTGAAGCATTTTCCTTATTCAGACCTGACCCATTTGACCTGGTAAAATAGGGGCCAGTGTGAAATGTACCTAAGTAGCTTCATCCATAACTACCCGCATTGTCATTCCACAAGAAAACATCGACTGTAAACCACGAGTTATTAGCATTATAATTTGCATTTGGAAATTCCTTATCGCTATTACGCTTTACATGACCGTAATAATTGAAGACCGTCGTTAACATCCCTTATCTCATCGCTTGGAGCTCGCGGGGAAACCGCGCAATGTGCGCCATAATTTGATAAAGTTGAGGGGGAAATAATAATTGTCATCTTCCACTATATCAAGAAATATCAACACCAGCTTTCCAGCGGCACAATATCTAGTTTGTTTTTGAATGGGGATCAAAAACGGGTCGCACGAGTCAACATCGATAAAATTCGCTGCGGAGCTCCAAACCAACAAAACAGTTTATTACAAATTAATCTCCCATTTGGCAATTGTAAGCTCCTTTACTTCCTAAAGCCTCTTGTGGAATTGTGGAAAGTTCCTGCCCAGAAGCTTATAGATATTTGTTTTCAGCAGCAACATTAATTTCCCATCAAGTCTTCATTGCAATTATCGCGAGTCGCGATCGCGACAATCTTTTTCACTCTTCCTCGTCGTCGCAGAATTCAAAACAATAATGCGCGCTTTCTCGTTGTTTGAACTCGGAAAACTTCCCCAATGTCACACTTCACGGTTATTAATCACTTACTAAAATATCGATTAGGATACCCGAGCAACTTTTCGTTATAGGGCGGTACAGAGGGTACAGGGATAAAGAAACAAAAGCAGCCTCACTGTATAAGTAAACACTTTATTATCATTATCAATATTATTATTACAGTCAAAATGTACAAATATAAATTTTTCGTATCACATAATAATATAAAATGCGGTAATTTCACATCGAGGAATGGTTGTTATTGGAACATGGGTTGTCACAAAAGCTTTTCTTATAACGTGAAAAATTTACCTCTATAAGAAAATATGCGAATTTATGTACAAAAAATAATTTATTACTACTATTATTATCAGAATGCGCTAAATATTTTTGTTTCTTATTATTCATTTTAAGTTCAATGATTATTATTCCTAGGCTAGTTTTCGCTTGGAAAAGCGCTTGACTAGAACATTTCGGAGCAATGCACTATAGTCCGGTGGTTAAGCGCCAAAAAAAGCTCGAACTATGCATTTTGAGCTTAAGCAATGCGCTTTTGGGGTTCGATTGGGGATCCCCATACCTTAATTTCAAGAGTTGGAGACATCGGTGCACTCGATGCGGAGGGGGTCTGGGGGGCCCTTGAAAGTTGAAGGTGCGAGGCTTCCCACCAAATCACCATACCACCACGAAATTCCTACTTGAATGTCATTAAACGACTCTAACCTACACATTGACAACATTTGTTACCATGTCCCAACAGTTCTTCACACTGAAAAAAATGAATTCTTATGACAGATCGGAAAAAACTGCTTTTCTCAATTCTTCATCGCCACAACGAATCAACTGTCAAGTTTGGTGTAATTTTAGAATAAACGGCATCCTCTGGTTTCATTCACCAAGTCAAAATGTTTGTGAGACCACCGTGCAAAGAATGGCACGCCAAGAAGTGAGCATTTTTGAGCACCTCATTTAACAGTAGTTTCTTGACTGATACCAATCGATATGATTGATAATTTTGACATGGATGAATAACTTGAACTCTTTTGTAACGGTAATACATGTGAATGAAACTCGACACGAGCGTGGAGGCCTGGGAAAAATTTTTTTCTCCATCGGTCGAATTTATTTCACGCCTACTGAGCGTTAGTTTGTTGGACTCAGGCAGGCAGCGTTTGAATAGGTTCGGAGACAAAATTTCCATATCTGTCTATGCAGCTGAGTAGCATAATTCTGGAAACTGATTTGAGAATCATCAAAGATTATTTTGACAGTCACTAGGTACCCCCATGGGGATTAACTGCAGGGATCATGGCTGACGACGGAGGGCATTCAACTTTCAAAGTGTTATTTTCTATTTTCCTCTACCAACCCTCAAGGTTGTTATCATTTTGTACGTGTGAGTTTTCTTATGTTTGGAGAAGAAATAATTTTATAAAAACAACCGTGAAAATGACTGTCATAGTGGCAGAAAATAAGATCTTGGACGTTGAATTTCCTCCGCCGTTAGCCATCACCTCTGCAGTTAACCACCATGTGAGTACTGACCGGCAAAACAATCATTGATGATTCATAAATCGATTTCCAGAATCAAGCTGCTCAACTTTTCAGAAAGATATGGAAATTTTGCTTCCAAAGCTATCCAAACGCTGTCTGCCTGAGCCCAACAAACTAACGCTCAGTAGGCGTGAAATAAATTCGACCGCTGGAGAAAATTATTTTTTTCCAAGCCTCCACGCTCGTGTTGAGTTTCATTCACATGCATTACCGTTACAAAAGAGTTCAAGTTATTGATCCATGACAAAATTATCAATCATATCGATTGGTATCAGCCAAGAAACTACTGTTAAATGAGGTGCTCAAAAATGCTCACTTCTTGGCGTATCATTCTTTGCACGGTGGTCTCACAAACATTTTGACTCGGTGAATGAAATCAGAGGATGCCGTTTACTCCAAAATGACACCGCACCTGGCAGTTTATTCGTTGTGGGGATGAAAAATTGAGAAAAACTGTTTTTTCCGATCTGTCATAAGAACTAATTTTTTTCAGTGTGAAGAACTGTTGGGACATGGTAACAAATGTTGTCAATGTGTAGGTTAGAGTCGTTTGATGACATCCAAGTAGAAATTACGTGGTGGTATGGTGATTGGGTGGGAAGCCCCACACCTTCAACTTTCAAGGGCCCCCCAGACCCCCTCCGCATCAAGTGCACCGATGTCTCCAACTCTTGAAATTAAGGTTGAGGGACCCCCAATCAAACTCCAAAAGCGCATTGCTTAAGCTCAAAATGCATAGTTAGGACGCTTAACCACCGGACTACTATCTATAATGGGATCTAATAATGATTGCTCCTGGAGCTCACCGTTACACAAAACTCACTATTATCGTTGTTTTTGAATAGTTTTTTAGTAACACGTGAGTACTTGTAATACATCTTATCGGCGACCTAAATGGGTTAAAATTCGAAACTGAAAGTCAAATTCACGTAGCTCAGTGCAATTTGAATCGGTACATGAAGCCATTTTGAGTGTTTGGAAATTCAATTTGAGAGTTCCACAAGCTTAAATCAACAAATCGTCGTCTTAGTATTTCAAAGTTGTATGTCGTTTTTGCACTTTCCTCTTTCTTCAGTTGCTGCGGATTTCTGGGTTAATGGATTGGTGGTCAACATGATCTAAGGTGGAGTCAACGTTTGGAGTAACATTTTGATGATACAAAACTGGTAGTTCATTTAGGCAAAAAGCTGCAGCAACTGAAGAAAGGGGAAAGTGCGAAAACGACATACAACGTTGTGATACTGAGGCGACGAAATGTCAAAGTATCTAAGTAGGTATAGGTTCAAATTCAAATTCTAGGTATTTGAAAAATGTTAATCAGTGCTTGTGAAACTTGCCTGAATCTAAGTTCCGCTATAGATTTCCATCGCACCCCGATGCACTCATATTAGCCCAGTCATCCTAGCATTCGAGGTCGGAATCTCTCCCATAAAGCTGGATTTTTGCATACATGTCCAGAAAACAGCTCTCTTTCTATTAGTGATAAAAAAAATTTCTGAGACCCGGAGCGTTTTTCGCCATTTTGAAAAAACTGTCAATTTTTTCAGTTTTTCTTGAATAACTCTGTAAATATTCAACTTATTGGCATGGAAGTTTTTGCAGTGATTAGAGCTTGAAATTCTCCATCCAATGCTGCCAAAAATATTTTTTTAGGATCCATGGTTTGTGAGAAATGTCAAATGAGTTAAGCGACTTTATTCACTTTCATCATTCCATTTGACCAATTGAAAACAAAATTATCGAGCTTTCAACAGATCTGCACTCTTTTGCATTCGAGTATACATAAAAGAGGCTTCAAAAAAATATTCATATATCGGTCGGTCTGCAGGTCTAACGGTCAGTCTGGTGGTCGGTCTGTTGATTTTTTTGCCCAGATTTATTCTTAAGCCGTTGAACCAATCCCGACCAAATTTGGTAGATTCATAAATGACAAGTTTTGAACGACAAAATCTTATTGTCATCCTGATCTGTCACTTGGAAATGTCACTACAAATAAATGACAGAAGGTCTATCTCACCGAATGCAACTTGTGATACATCATTTTAAAGCCCTCAAAAAAATGCATACAAAATAGCCAATGAAAACCTCCAATGTTGCGTCTGTCAAAAAATCACAATCTGTCAAACTTTAAATTTCAACTTTTCATAACTCTTGAAGTACGGAACGGAATTGAACCAAATTCTGTTCCCAACAATAGTGCCTCACAGTAATTTGATGGATCATGAAATGTACCGGCAGCAGACAGGGATGCAACCTGAGTAAAAAATTTTGCCTAGTCATCCGAGCCTGTAGTGTACCTACCTGAAATAGTCAAAAAAATCATCTCTTGCTCGAAGGAAGTAGTTTCCAAACGGTTTTCTTGCTATATGATTAGCTCTTCCCCACCTCTTCAACATGGTAAAAGCAGACATCCCTGTGACGTGTACTACTTAGTATACAGGGTGAAGATTGAAAAATAAATATTTAAAAATGGTTATTTCGTTGAAATATTTCTCGAGAAAAACAGGCTTTCATTATTTAGCAACTTTATAGTCTCCTGTTGAACATGTGAAAAATGTACCACTCCATAGCCGCTGGTATTCTACGTACTATGACGAACGATTCCGTTCATCAAGAGCGCCGGGCTCAGTTTATGTTTGTCGGTGAGCAAAGGTCGTAGGTTCTATGGACAGATGGTAAATAAAATTTATATAAAGGCGCCAGCCAGGCTTTATGTAATACTTCTTTGCGAACGCCCGACTATTCGAAAGAAAATGTAGTCCACGACCACGACACAAACTCTGAGCGGTCCCGCAGTTCTACTGTACACGGCTCAAATCAACGACCCCGCGAATCTACTGTACAGTCAATCAAACGTCACTGCTGATGCTGACAGTTGGCACGACAATGACAGATTGACACTATTGACAGCTAACCTAGAAATTCGAAACACAAGAAGTCGAGGTTATGCGAAGTTTATTTGCAGAATTTCGGGGTTTTCTTTATTACAAAGGACACAGTATGGTAAAACTCGCCATCACTGGCTGCCGACGACAACAACGCAACGTTTCTTTCCTAGGGTACAGCGCTCCGATGGAACTCTTCGACTGCCGGAGCCGAATGCCGACTGGTGCCCCCGGCGGCCAGAACGGAGCCGAAAAGTGAATCGCCCGGACTCAGACCAGGCCCGCGAAGCCCCCGTGGTACCGCACCCACCCAGGGACCCACTGAATTCCCCAACACTGTGATGGTCAACGGACCGTAACTTTCTATAACGAGCTATGGACTACCAGGGGAAGTTGAAACGTGCACGCCTAACGCCCTAGCCCTAAACACTCTTATCAGTGTTATTTACTTTACAAATAGTGTGGGAATCCCAGGAACCCGTGGAAAAGGTAGACGGCACAACAAGAAACTTATCCTGTACAAATATGAGCTCCGCCCAGTCCCCAGGAAGCAGACAGCCGTGCACCGCGACGCCGACGACGACAAGCAGAGAGACGTGGTCCTGAGCAACGAGATGCCGATGGGGAAGCGTCGATGACAATCCGCTTCAAGTATTTGACAGATGAGCCGATCCAAAGCTCGGGATGAAATGTCAAGCTGCTGACGGATACAGTGTGCGGCTTCGGGCTAGACAGCCCCCTTGACGATGACCACACGGTCGGACTGGTGACAGGCACAAACAGGCCGAAGAAAAACATCCAACGGTCCAACAAAAATGGTTTCGATGACGGGAAATCCGAGAAACCTAAAAGTGAGTTGCGGAAGACAGCGAAAGAAAGTCACACAAGCACCTACCTCGACTCGATGGTATGCAGGCCCCAGAATTCGAATTTGCGATCAATTTTTGCCGATGGGCGTCGAGGTTTCTCCTTTAACAATTTTCCCAGAGGGCTGAAAATTACGCCTCTCTTTATCGCTTTTGACGTCTATTCAAAAAACCCCAAAAAAAGACCCTGTGCGCGCATTTCAAATCCTCGTCAGCTTTCCCAATACGCCATCTATTATCTCCCCTTGGACCTCGCCGGGTAAACACCGAAATTGCGTGGAATAAAGCGAGACTCAAAATCTTGGACCGTCACAGTACAGGGTGCAATCGATTTTTTCCAATATTTTTTATCTTCATCGAATAAATCAAGACAAAAACCATTTCCAGCTCTGGTACAAGCCATTAGTTTCTCATTCAAGATACAAAAATGTCAGATTCCTCAAACTGCAAAAACACAACGTACAGGGTGAAACAAAAATTGATTTCACATTCACCCTGTACGTAGAATACCAGCGGCTATTAGAGGGGTACATTTTCCACATGTTTGATAGGAGACCATAAAGTATAGACTATATACTAAGTATAAGTAAGTATATATCTACTTCTACAAAAAATATAAGACTGGAAGCTTTATCAGTAAATAAGGGAACGTATAAGAAGTACGGCTGAGGATCGACTTCACAATCTGGCTTATTTCTGGCGTAGAAACGGCTTCCAGATAGAGGAAGGCCTTTTCTGCAGTTTTTTGACGGCAAATAATAACCATAAAAAGTTCATATCCAAGGTGACATGCAGAAGCAAAAATAAATCATTCAGAACAACCGCCCTGATAGCAAGCGACTTTAACTATTGATGGTGGTTTGATATTTATTATTGATTAACCCTGTATGTTGTGTTTTTGCAGTTTGAGGAATCTGACATTTTTGTATCTTGAATAAGAGATTATAGGCTTGTAACAGGGCTGGAAATGGTTTTTGTCTTGATTTATTCGATAAAGATAGAAATATTGGAAAAAATCGATTGCACCCTGTACGTAGAATACCAGCGGCTATGGAGTGGTACATTTTTCACATGTTCAGCAGGAGACTATAAAGTTGCTTAATGATGAAAGACTGTTTTTCTTAAGGATTATTTCAACAGAAAAAACATTTTCAAATATTCATTTTTCAATGTTCACCTGTATACTAAATACTACACGTCACAGGGATGTCTGCTTTTACCATGTTGAAGAGGTGGGGAAGAGCTAACCATATAGCAAAAAAACCGTTTGCTACTTTCTTCAAGCAAGGGATGATTTTTTGGCTATTTCAAGTAGGTACACTACAGGCTCGGATGACTAGGCAAATTTTTTTACCAAGTTGCATCCCTGTCTGCTGCTGGTACATTTCATAATCCATCAAATTATTGCGAGGTACTCTTGTTGGGAACAAAATTTGGTTCAAATCCGTTCCGTACTTCGAGAGTTATGAAAAGTTAAAATTTAAAGTTTGACAGCTTGTGATTTTTTGACAGACGCAACATTTAAGGTTCTCACTGGCCATTTTGTATGCATTTTTTCGAGGGCTTTAAAATGATGTATCACAAGTTGCATTCGGTGAGATAGACATTCTGTCATTCTTTTGTAGTGACACTCCTGAGTGACAAATCAAGATGACATTTGGATTTTGTCGTTGAAACCTTGTCACTTACAAATCTACCAAATTTGGTCGGGATTGGTTCTACGGCTTGGGAATAAATCTGGGCACAAAATTCAACAGACCGGCCACCAGACTGACCGTTAGACCTGCAGACCGACCGACATATGGATATTTTTTGGAAGCCTTTTTTATGTATACTCGAATGCAAAAGAGGGCAGATCTGTTGAAAGCCCAATAATTTTTTTCCAATTGGTCAAATGAAATGATGAAAGTGAATGAAGTCGCTTAACTCATTTGACATTTCTCAGAAACCATGGAATCTAGAAAAATGTTTTTGGCAACATTGGTTGCAGAAGCTCAAGCTCTAATCACTGCAAAAACTTTTATGTCAATAAGTTGAATATTCACAGAGTTATTCAAGAAAAACTGAAAAAATTGACAGATTTTTCAAAATGGCGGAAAACGCTCCGGGTCTCAGAAAATTTTTTCATCACTAATAGAAAGAGGGCTGTTTTCTGGACATGTATGCAAAAATCCAGCTTTATGGGAGAGATTCCGACCTCAAGCCCTGAAATGAGCCAGGATGACTGGGCTATATCGGTATGACGAGCGTGACGTCACGGTGATGCACCGTCCGTCGGATAGGACATCGGAATAATCCGAGGAATAATCCTAATGTGAGAGTTAGAGAATTACAGCTTGATTCTCGGCGGAAAATCTCAATCCGCTGACTTAATTCAAGCCGATCAAAAGCATCAGCATACCGGATCGACTTGAACTGCTTCATCCGATTGAAATGTCAGTCCTGAACGTTACACTGGCAGTTTTAAGCGGATTGACCAGATCAGATAGAGTTTCGATCGCATCCAAAGCGGCGATATGAATTTTGATCATATAGCTGCAATTAGCTAACTTACATTTATTCTGGAATTCACTTTGTTTAGAAGGAGGCGGAGAAGGAGTTTCAGAATTGTGCGTCTAGAATGGAGTATTATACTAAATTTTTTTTTGATTGAAATGGAAACTACATTGAAAAATAATTGACCCGTGTTTTTTTATTCAGTCAAAAACCGTACCGTTTGGGCGCAATAAATAAATAACATCAACTAGTTCTGACGTCACAGCGAGTCACCGCCTATACTGCCCGTGTAAATGACGTCAGAAATAGGCAGAATATAGGAATTTCGTTTAGTTATTGCGGCCAAACGAAACGATTTTTGGCTGAATAAAAAAAAACGGGTAAGTTATTTTTCAATATAGTTTCTGATTCCATCAAAAAAAAGAAAATTTTTCAAAAGTAAAATACTCCATTTCAATCACCTTGATAGGTTCAGCTTAGGTAGTAAGTACATTTCTACGATTTTCACAATATCGACTCTGATTTTCAGATTTGAATTTGGATGCCATATCCAGCAAGCTATTATTTGATTTGAATTGTGTATACTCGTAGAACCTGACGTCACGCTTGGGCTCATACCGGTTTGAGCGTATATCGAGGAAGGATTTGCCTGTTGCCCTGAATAAACACAGCACTGTCCCGGGGTGTTTTTTTTATTTGTGTTGGGTATTTCTTAGGCCTGCTTCCAGGTACCAGGAATTTGAAGTCCCCACCCGTATGGAGCATTGCATTTTTATTCAAAAGGAATTAACCACAATAAGAATAATTGCTTGCAAGAATTGAAAATTAGGAGTTATTTCCACTCAAGTTGAACTAAATACATGATGTTCCTGTAAGGTTTGCACGACTTGTTTATGTGGTTGGAAAATGTGCAAAGTATTGAAAAGGTGTTGTCAATCCTTGCAATTATTTCACATACGCAGTGTAGATAAGAAAGAATTGAGTAAAATTGGGCGGCAAGATAAAACGGTCTCTTGAACGGCCTGGGCCCTGTTCCACAAAAGTTACAGGCACAAATTACAAGGGTGGGACCTTGGTGATTGTGACAATAACGTCAACCAAAGCTACACACTTGAAAATTACAACTGTAATTTTCGTGAAATAAGTAACTGGTAGCTACTTGATTTACATTTTTATAGGAATCTCCTTGACATCCTAATCCAAAGTAAGTATCATCCAATGTAACATTGAAGTATTCTAGCAATCCAACAGCAACATTTGTTGAGAACGAATAACAACTACATCACGTCACCTCGTTTCACCTAGCTCCTGCCAAATTTACGATCATCTAAAGCGGAACTACATTTTTGTTTGAACTTGAATATTTTAGTGGATTCATTTTCGACTTGTCTGAAGTTTATACAAAATAGTTCACTATGTTTTTCTTTGGCTAGCTCTTATACAATTTAAGTAGTAAATAAGCGACACATTGAAGTACATGTGCGTTTTTTTTTCAAGTCCGTCGCAATACTGTCGTGAGCAAATAATTATTACAAAACTATATCACAAATGAATCGTGTGCGAAACGTCTCTGAGAAACTAACAACATCATTATCGCACTGAAATTCGATCAAAGTCATCAACATCGGCGAAATACAGGTTACCTTATGATTTCTCTCAATCAATAGAAAAGTGTAATCGTGCGGTCAAAACGTCTTCTATGGAGTCGAGAACTCTATCCGACAACAATTACGTCCTTCTACAAACAGAATTCCGTCGTTCTCTCGACTCCATGCGCTCATTGAAATCTCTCGTTTCCGGCGAACCTCTGGTTCGGCCACTCGTATTGCTAGCTGCAACACTCCCTCCGCTTGATCTCCTTCAGGTAGGTGGTCAGCTCGTCCTCGATGGCGCCGTTCTCGACGTCCTTGAGGCTGGAGTTGCTGATGTCGCAAGGACTCATGCACCGCTGACTCTGGCGGTACTTCTTCGGGGTGGTGTCCAGCTCGAGGAGGATGCTGGGTTCCTTGACCGGGGAGGCGTAGTACGCCGACAGGCGCTTGCTGTCATCGAAGGTTCTTTTGGCGATGCACTCGAAGAACTGCAGGAACTTGCCGAGCTTGGTGGGCGGGGTGGTGTTGATGTGAATGGAGATGTACTTGCCGTTGGGAGTGGTGGCCTCGGAATTTGACTTGGAGACTATCGTCAAGTTCACCTCGGAGACCTCTTTGGCCCACTCCATGTTCTGGAGGCTCTCCTCCTGGATGCCGGCCTCCCTGAAGGTCGAGAAGGTCTTGTTCCTGCAAACAAACAAAACTCATACAGTTGCCATTCACTGATTCTTTAGAACTACGAGTACGTGGGTCATCATTCCCTGAAGTCGGAGTACATCTAATTGCGGATTTGTAAACGCATTCCAAAGCATTCGACCTTTGGTGAATAACTTTCGTGTAAATACTCTCAATTAATATTTAGGTAGGTAGATGGTCGCATAGTTCCAATTCCTGGTAACGGGGTCAAGTTTAAATCACATGAAAAGGGTTAGTTTTTCTTCACTTTTTGTTTGTTGACAGTTCCATTGTCTTTCGCGTCATGACTAATTTGATTCACACCAGATAGCTAGCTGTAAGGTAGGTACCTATGCATCAGTACCAGACGCCAAAGAACGTTTTTTAGAGACAGCTTTTAGCCGATGTTATTCGATTTATATTCGAAAAAGCAAAACAACAAAAGCCCAAGTAACGAGCTGTTGGCATCTTCCTCGAAAGCTGATTATTATAGAGGGGTGAACTATTTATTAGCAAAAAAAAATAAACAAGCTTTTCCACGGCGTATACATATTCCTTTTATGGAATTTTGCCGAACTCGTCTTTTTTCAACTTCTGCGAAAAGCATATAACGCTGGAAAGGTATCAACGGGATTTTCCACAAACTGAGTATGAATTAGACAGGTGAAAAAAAAAACTGCTATCTCAATTTCCAGCAAATCAAGCTCAATATCTGGCATTTGCGACAGCTTTTTCCATAAACGCTTAAAAGGTATCATTCTGGTCCTTCGAGCCAGATTTGAACCAGCGACCTATGGATCGTCATGTAGGGAGTTGGCTTCTCCTTGTACCTTTGATGCCTCCACAAATCCGACCAAACGTATTTTTCGAACATTTATTCTTTGCTGAGTATTTGCATTAGTAATTGAGATACATATTTCAGTTTATCGGTGTTTAAATGCATGATTTAGTTGGTATAACTTCTTTTCATCGTTACGGTTATCGCTTATTCTAGTCAATAACTGGATTTAAATTTTTCAATGAACATCAATATTAGATAGGTATATATTGATATATCACAGACGTCTCATCAAGCGTCTTCTTGAATTGATTAATGGGATACTACTAGTTGGATCAACGGTGTCCAACTTCTTTTTTCTCAAAGCAACCCAATAGACCAAATAACGAGAACTTTCCCAGGGTTAAAAAAGTGCCAGTCAAAGCATCGGAGTAAAAACAATCATTATAGGATACGTAATGACAAAGAACGAGATAATTGTACATAATTTCTTGTATAAGTACTCATTTATTAACCAGAGTATCGACTGAAGTTAATGGATTACAAAGTTTTTTTTCACAAATTCTTTCAGCTCATGAAGTGATACAGTGGGGTGGACTTTCAGTTTTAATTCCCAATTTAAACTTTGCGCCTCGGAAGTGAAGCTTTGATTAAATTTAATCGACCATTCTTTCTTGGAATGCTCAACTGGAATAATAGCCGGGTGCTTACAAAAATGAACCGATGGACTTGAGAATGAGAGCTTCTCAATAACAGAACAATAACTGACAAAAAAAAAACTGCGTGAAGATCCGCACAGTTGCGCTAGATTAGTAAGAACGATCTAGAGAAAAAAACAAGTCTTGGTTAGGCCGTGTTTATACTCGCATTTTGTTTTCGTATATAATTTTGGATGATTGCATGGGATCGTTGAATATTGCTGTGACCTCGGCTGTGACTCGATGACATGATGGGAATAATTCCGTGGGAGTTTTAGGCAACTTGACATACTTCACTGCATGAGATGTTGGCGGAAATCAAACAAACCGTCAACCGGAGGCATAACGGCGACGTCACCGAAGCAAAAGGGTCGCTTCCCTTGCCGTTTGAAAAATGATAAGATAAACGCCGCCTTACAGGTGACAGTTCATGTAGGTACCTATACCAACTGAGGTAAACCTACGCTTTAAACCAAGAGAAGTAAATACGTATTATCTAAGCTTTTGGCACGCCAGAGGTCTAAGTTGTAACGAATGGATGAGAATGAAGGATGCGGGAACTCGGGGATGGAATTGTTATACTTACTCAGCAGTCCACATCCCTATTCACAAGACGCAACGCAGAAATACCGACGACAGACTAGGCGCCCAGAACCGAAACACGAGAGCTTTGGGATAAAATCTGAGATGTCACTTAGTTATTGTCAGCAAAGAACTGGAGACGGAGCATTTAGTCAGTAGTGGTGGTAGGTACACGTAGAAGCAATACACTCAAGCATTTTGTGTGCTTTTGTTAGAATAATAATAATACCTTGCGGTTTTCTACAGTATAACCTCAAAAGGCTTGCAAGCTTTGAGTTTAGGCGAGGAAACCCTTGGAATTTACGAGAAGGTGAGCCAAGCAACTTCAACTTGAGTACCTACTTACTCGAGTACAGTAACAGGAAATTTAAATGGTTTGGGGCCTACTGCCGCTGTACATTTCACAGGATACAAGTGATCAAAAAAAAATGACGAAAGTCCAGGAATGCATAATGATAAAGGGCGTGAGGTGTTTAATCACAACCGCACCTGCGTTCGGGGGCCAAAGATGGAGTCTAGGTTAAGGCTGTACCCTCGGCTGTACCTATACCTACGCAAGGTATCAATATTTTTCTTTAATGAATTAAGATGAAGAGATATAGAAATTTTGATGGGATTCTAATAAATGTTTGTCCACCTTGTTTCCGTTTGGATCAGCCCACATTTTTTTGGAAGCCGAATAGCCCTAATACACTGGAAAAGTTTCTAAAGGTTTCTAAAAGATTATCAACTGTTTTATAATTTTGAGAGACGTGGAAAAGTGAGTACATTTTTGAGGGAGAAATTCTCAAAATAATTTTGGCCTGCTGAGAATACAGCCTCAACCATCAACTGGTTTTTGCACCATCCAAGCACCACATTGTGGCTCGGTAAGCCAAGTTGGTGTGAGAGGGGTATAAAGGGCCCCAGTATCAAGGCCTACGAGCCAGGTAGAACTATGTTCCATCAACTTCTCCGAATAGATCAGCAACACAGAATAAGGTCAGATTCAAGAGAAGAGTACCTCAAATTAGTCAACAGTGTGTTGGAATACCCATTTTCATGAAAAAGACTAAACTAATTTCAAGACATTTTATTAGAAACGGCTGAAGATATTGCGATTCATTTTATTTGTAAGGAATGGTGGTGGTTTTGGAAATAGTAACAATAACAAAATAGCTATTTATGATACAGGTGTTGAAAGTGACAGGTATTATTTTGTGAGCAGGGACGCTTGCGAAACGAGCGTTAGCGAGTAGAGCAACCCCGCGAACAAAATAAGACACTTTCAACGTTTTTGAAATGTTTGGTAAATGTCAGAATTTATTGGAAATATGACCGGAACGTGCAGAATCATCTTTTTTTCACGTCGCCCATGACGACGTATTAAAAGTGACGGGTATTATTTAACGCTTGTAGATGATAGTATATTATTACACGAGTTTCATGAGACAAAGTATATATTGTCACACGACTGGTTTTGGGGCACGACGAGCTTGCGAGGGATGCTCAGAGAAAGGAGTGTGACAATACGTCTTATTAAACAAGTAAGTACAATACACTATGTTATCAACTTTTCCTTAATAATCGACAGGTGACACTTCAGAGCTGAGGTTCACCTACCTTCTAGTGGCAAGGAATTGTTCCGATTGGCTGAAAAACAGTTCAATAATATGCTCCATTACACTGTTTTCGATGAAATAATGAATCCATTAGTAACGCAAAGTAGATAAATTGATTATAACCTTTGTGGCCACCGGTGCTTACAGTGGATGAGACGTTTTACATTTGGACTATTGTTTGAGGGTAGAGGCAATCAAAAGTTATCCCGTTTGAAAAAAATTGAAATTTCGATTGGTCTATTTGAAAAAAGATGCTAATAAGGCAGATTTCAGAAAGTTCAATGAGGATTTTATAGCAGGAGAACACTCTGTGAGTGGACTTGTGAAAAAATACTACCTACGCACTAAAAGGACCCTGGAAAGAGCGCAATTTGTGGCCGATAAATTCGACTGGTTACGTTTACAGCCCATTTGACCCGAATTTACCGCCGGCCAATTTCGTCTCTGAAGACTAATAATTATTGCCCGACTTAATATTGTGTCCTCGACGGGGTTAGCCCACCAAACCACACCACCGGAGATACCCCTGTGTAGCGCTCGTAAATTCCAACACGCCTTCGGTCACCACCAACTTGCCAGACGTAATCTCTTTCAATAAGAAAGGGTGAGTGATGTCACAAACTTTAACGCAAGGCCTGTCTGTTGTACCACTTTCTGTGCGGCAACTAGCCTCAACAACACCTCCCAAGAAAGCACTTCGGCTGACGGTGATGCGAAATAAATTATAACTTGAGCGGCTACGCAGCTCGCACCCTTCATCGCGGTAATCTGCAGACTTCCCGGCGAAAAAATGCCTCGCTGTGCGGACGAGATAAAGCGAATTCGACCGCAAACTTCGATTCGCCCAACGCAGAATCGAATCAATCGGGACGACCGAACAGGAGGAGGAATAATTAAAATCCTTGTGCGGCCTCAGCTCGTTTGTTTTCACCTTTAATGTCCGTTCTTTCTCATAAAAAAGAGCTTCAGCGTGCCTTTAATTGCGTAAAATGCACGGATAGTAGGTACTATAAAAATTGAGAGGAGCGAAAAGAACCAATGAGTTTTACTGAGGAAAAAATATTTCAAATGAGCTTTCTAGGGGAGTTTTCCTATAGGAGTTTCTGATTGAATTGCTCATTCATCTTGAAACAAGCCTCGAAACAAGCACGTCCATTTTGTCTTTCGTTGGCAAAAAATAGTTATTTCTCTTAATCTTATGACGTCCCTCGGTCAACCTCAGACGCAGTAACCAAATGTGACATATTGCTTTACAGAATTTTGATGCTTTTAATTTCAAATCACTTTTGAATTGTATTTTGAGACTTCAAATCTCTTGAAAGATGTTATTCATTGTTATTTAAATCATTGTCCCTAATCCGCACGACGCGACGGTGAAGTTCCAGCCAAAGAAATTCGACAACAAAATTCTACCTTTTCACGTGTCGCCATCTGCCGCGCACTTCAGTCTCAATATTACTACGTCACGCGAAATGTTCCTTTTTCTAAGTTTGAATGAACGCAAAAAAAACATGTCAGCAGCACCAATCATCCAGGCACCACTTTGCGGCTCGGTGGGTCAGGTTGGTGGGGCACAATAAACTTAGTGTGTTTCAGTGCAGGGGCAACCCAACCCATCATAGTAATGGAATGTCAGCTGGACGATGGCTCTAATATTTGAATTGATTTTCACTTTCCCAGCAAACTTTTGAGATTTTGCCGGATATATCCAATTTAAGGTGCCCCAGGACGAAGACTATTTTCAGAATGATGTCTGTCTGTGCGTGAGAGTGTATGTGTGTATGTGATCTTACACGATAACTGTCGAACCGTTGATCCGAACGGCGTTGTTGGTCAGTGAAATGAGTCCATTAGTTTTTGGCTGTCATTTGTCTAACAGAACTGTCACTATCAACAAATGCCAGAAGCTATATCTCACGGAGCTCGACATGCAATATGTCATTTGGAAGCTCTTGAAAAACTATTCAGAACAATTGAAAGTATTGCCCTACCTGTTATATCTGTCAAATAATAAAAAATGTCAAAGTTCAACATTTAATTATTTAAAATCCATTCGATGGATTGGAACCAAATTTGACAGGAAGAAATACAACAAGAGAGCCAAATCAAGTCCGCAGTTTCAGTTTTCCACCATTTTCCAGTCGGGCGTTATGAGTTTACAAAATTTCTCCTGGCCGTTGCCGCCCGAGAGGGCCTCTCACCACATGTGTCTTGACAGAACGACTCGCTTTTGATGCAGGACTCCACTCAAAAATTCGTTCCGGCTTGAGGATGAATTTTTTTGAAAAACTCTAACTGATATCGAGAGTATATTGGATTGGGCGTCGTGAGATCTATTTTCAAATTCGACACGGTTTCGGTTTTCCGACGGTAATTTTTTCAAAATGAAATCTGCACATTCCGTGAATTCGAAAAAACTGCAGTGCAAACTTCGAAATGCGGTGAGGGTGAGCCCCATGAAATATTCATTTCAGGTCCAGATATGCTGGGAATGAAAGTAATTGAATCAATTTTTGGAGGAAATTTTTTTCAAATCGGACCCACTGTTTTGGAGTTTTTCTCTCGCAAATTTTCCACCTTTCCATCCCGTGAACAGATTTTAACCTTGAAAAAAACGTGAATGCGTGACCACAGTCACCCTCGGAAGAAGTGAAACTTCTGTAGATATGAATCAATCAGCAAACAACGTTCGAAAAGGTGTTCTTTTCGTACTCCCGCTCCGCTCCCTTACGGTTTGTATCATCTTGTTTTTCTTATTATCAATCTTATTACTATTATTATTATTTCGAGTCACTCAAAGGGTAGAATACTTTCGACATGATTTTCCCACGATTAGACTTCTTTCTTCTTTTGTTTCTTTTCTCGCTGCGCTCGGCGCTTCAACTCCCATTCTCCATCACATGAAGTCTCATAGTGGAGGGGTTAGCGGAATGGTCTGTGCATTTTGTGATCAAAGCATGAAATTTGGCATACTTGTTCAGAAGACCCTCCATCGCAATTCCAGATGTGGCGCCACGCGAGATTTTGCGCCAGAGACACTGTATTGCGGTTAATATACCTGCTAGGGGTAAATTCTGCAAAAATGGTTCCTGGCCGGTCTCTGGTACCGCAGTGGGTATTTTTTAGTTCTGTTTAGTTAAAACTACATGTAGAAATGAGTGAGGAGTACATTTTCACTAGTAAAGTTCCAAATGCTGCCTTTATACGTTATTTCAATACATTTTAAGGCCAACTTTGTTTCAGTACATGAAACTTGGTAAAAAAAATTGCCAAAACCTCGGCAAAGATATGAACGTCCTGAAAATTTGATATTCTGTTCAGAACTAAGTTCCCTACTACATATTTAAAATTGTCAAAAATCGCTCCCCGAGGCTTCGAGTTATTGGAGAGGGGGTAAAAAATTGCAACTCAAAATGAAAGGTATAGAACCCGATGGAACCCGTCAATCCAATGAATGCAAATACGTCGTAGTTCGACGCATCACAACCAGTTGATACAATTTTGGCACAAAAAGTGTCGATCATTGTTGAAGGGGGGTCGTGGGGAAGGGCGAAACTCGGCTGGGTGGCTCTTTTTCTTCCTGGGCCATGAAGAATCGATCCCGACAAGATTGGTATCTTTTCCGACTAAATTCAACGTCCTGAACTTGAATCCGATGTGTAAATTGGGATAAAAACAAGTTCGAACAAGTTAACTTGAGAAAACCTGTTTTTTCTTTGACAATTTTCACGAAACTTTTTTTTACTGTTAGAGGTATTCATCTATGAAAATATTTCAGAGATCATCAGATTGAACTGTATTCTTAACGAAAATCATCTATTCGATCTGTAATTTTGTTTTCCGACATAGAAAAAACCGATTTGAACTTTAGTCGGCACTGCCCGGCGTCCACTAATGACCAGAACACTACAGCATGCACCTTCAAGTAATAACTCAATACCCTGCATTGCGATTTATGATGATTTTGTTTATGTTATAGGGAATTCAGTTCTGCACAGATCCTCGAACTTTCAAAGATGAGTTATAATTTTTCAGAGAGTTTGGGCTATTTTCATTTAAAGATGCATGGTGTAGTGTTCTGGTCAGTAGTAGACGACGGCCTGTGCCGACCAAAGTTCAAATCGATTTTTTCTATCTCGAAAAACAAAGTAACAGATCGAATGGATGATTTTCGTGAAGAATACAGTTCAATCTAATGGCCTCTGAAATATTTTCAAAGATGAATGCCTCTAACAGTAAAAAAAAGTTTTGTGGAAATTGTCAAAGAAAAAACAGGTTTTCTCAAGTTAACTTGTTTAAACTTGTTTTTGTCCAAATTTATACATCGGATTCAAGTTCAGGACATTGAATTTAGTCGGAAAAGATAACAATCTTGTCGTGATCGATTCTTCATGGCCCAGGAAGAAAAAGAGCCACCCAGCCGAGTTTCGCCCTCCCCCGCGACTCCCCTACAACAATGATCGACACTTTTTGTGCCAAAATTGTATCAACGGGATGTGATGCGTCGAACTACGACGTATTTGCATCCATTTGGTTGACGGGTTCCATCGGGTTCTATACCTTTAATTTTGAGTTGCAATATTTTACCCCCCCTCCAATAACTCAAAGCCTCGGGGTGCGATTTTTGACAATTTTAGATATGTAGTAGGGCACTTAATTCTGAACAGAATATCAAATTTTCAGGACGTTCATATCTTTGCCGAAGTTTTGGCAATTTTTTTACCATGTTTCCTGTCCTAAAACAAAGCTGGCCTTAAAATGTATTAAAACAACGTATAAAGGCAGCATTTGAAACTTTGCTTGTGAAAATGCACTCTTCACTCATTTCTACATGTATTTCAGCTGAACAGAACTAAATAATACCGACTGCGGTACCAGAGACCGGCCAAGAACCATTTTTGCAGAATTTGCCCCTAGCAGGTATAGTAACCGCAATACAGTGCCTCTGGTGCGAAATCTTGCGTGGCGCCACATCTGGAATTGCAAAGGAGGGTCTTCTGAGCACGTATGCCAAATTTCATGCTTCTATCACAAAATGCACAGATCATTACATTTTTGGCCGTTAACCCCGCCACTATCACTCATACCCCTAATACAATAAATATCTATTTTCATCAATAATATTATCCACAAATAATTATGCGAATGTGACATCGTGACGGATTTTCTTACTGTACGATTTTTCCCGTTATATTACAGCACGGTGGAAACTGTGTTCTCGCAGGCACAGCATGGCAATCTAATAATCTTCACAAAGTATAAGAATGTCGTTTGGAAAACTCGATCCGGTATTAATTTTAATTGAAAAAATATGAAATACATAGATATTTACATAGGTATGTAGGTAGGTAGGTAGGTACACGTGGATGTGATTTGAGGTAACTACGTGGTTCTAGAGTTCCTACGATATTATCTTCTCCAATCAAAATAAGGCCGTAGGTTAAATTGAAATATTGACAGAATTGATATGAGTATTTCCAGTTATGTGCTCGCCACCGTATTTATATTTAGAATGTCACATTTAATTGGGGTGAAATCAAACCATTCAGAAAATTAACGAAGAATAATGTCAAAAATCAATTTCCAAACATGAAAATTTGATTATCAAACCAGTATGATATCATCGCTATACAATCAGCTGACATCTAGAACATTAAGCAACTGTTTCAGCCTCAATTGTCGAAAATTCTTTTTCCCCTCTGGGCTTCAATCATCCACCCCTGCTTTCCTGCTTAATAGGTACATAGGTACCTGAAAGTTGTGTCTACATTTGGGTGTGCGGCATTCGATTTTATTTTTGAATTGTAAACGTCTGTTGAAGAATATGCCCAGGGCCGGGCCTGGCCTATTTGCCGCCTGCGTGCCACCAAAAAATTGCCGCCCCCCTCACAGGCAGTGGAGAGCCCCCCCAAATGCGGGAATGAAAAGAATCCTTCGAAATTCAACTCAATTATTATATTACCTCCCCTATGACTTGGCGCCTGCCGTACCCGCCTGTGCGCCGGAACGCACTGCACGCCTGCTAAGCCCGGCCCTGAATATACCTCCCTATCCCTATAATAAAATACATCCGCTCGAATCTATTCAAGCCAAGTCGAGAACCATTCCTGTCGGGCCAACAGTACGACAACAAGAAGAGCAGTCCAGTGTCGGCGATTAGTAAAAAATAGAACCGAACGCGGCGAACGTCGCAACAGCTTATTCTTCCATTTCCTGGGACGACGCTGGTCGCCCCAAGGTCCGACAAGACAACGTTACAGGCGTTCGTTACAACCACTGATGCTATGAATCAATTTCACTCCCATGTGTGGTTCTGCGATAATGGTGTGCTGTGATCTAGGCGCGAGAATAGAGGTTTCACTTGAAAAAAAAAATAGATAACTGGTCCTTGAACATTTTCCAACAATTCTTTTTCAATTTCTCGGGAATTTTCCTGTTGAAAATGTAAAGCCGGCCAGGGTTTTCGAGACCGGACTTGAATGGTGGAGCTTAAAGTGAAGCCTTAATTGACGAGTTTTACAGTAAGATGATTTGGAGAAAGATATGAGGTTCTTCCGGAAAATTCAAATTTTCCAAAACTCAATTTTCAATTTCCTGTAAATTATTTTCAATTTTTCTCTCTAATTCCAACTTCCTAGCCGGACGTTTCGAAGAAGTATTTCCATAGGTTCCTGGATACTGGTCAGGAAAGTTTTGGAGTGACACAACACAACTGATTTTTTTCCAAAGTACCCATGAGTTTTTCACAGGAACATGATCGGTTGGAAACATGCTTTGGGTAGGTATTTCAGTAAATACTTGCTAAGAATACGCTGGCAGTCAGATAAGACTTAATTGCGGCGGCGGACTTGTAAACGAAACGGACTGTGCCATTTCCCATTTCCTTGCACATTTCCGTTTCCTCCACAGTACTGGAGTTGGGTAGATGTAGGTAGGCATCTGGACCTAATGTTTCTTGTAGAGAGAAGAGACTATTCCTGATTTCGTAATTGAAACCTGTTTCGAATTGGGAATAATCCTGTTAGTTTTGCTGCTCATTGAGCGTAGTGAAGCTCAGTTTTAAAGCCAAACTCGAATACTTTGTATAACATGGGGGGTTGGGTGAAATTGTCTGCCTGATGGATTTTAGTGTGGTAGAGATTCAGGAGCGGGTAAACCTTTTAAATGAATGAAATTTGATTCGGGATTTCGGGCTGATAATATGCGCTATTATTTTTATTAGGTTAGTGCTTCGTCTCCTCCGGGCGGTTGACTTGCAGACATATTGACCTTCCGTTGGAACCGTCCAATATAAATCCGCCTGGCTTGGAAGAGCTTATTTTTCAGAGTTAGGCAGACTGCAGGAAATTAAATTCTGGTGCCGAGGTAGCTAGGTAATTTGATTTGCTGAGAGGAGTTTTGTTTTGTTGAATTAACGAGAGAGATTTTCATGTTTTGATTCAAGCTACTTAGGTAATAATAATGTGTGGAATGTTTTTCAGCTTTTTAGAATTTTTTATAGCCCAGCCGTATAAGAGTCCCTTGCAACTTTTACCGTCTCGGATTAATTCTGCCGGGAATGAAATCCGAAGGGCCCCTTTCGCCGAGCAGGCACGCCTACTATGTTATACACAGAACCACACTTTTACAAAATTAGTTTTTTTTGCGCATTTGATGAAACGTTTCGCCATTATTTGATGTATGTGAAAAAGGTGAAATTAATGATGTATGAAGGTTGCAAGGAAAATTGGGTGGTTTATCGCCAGAAAGGTACATACTTCTAGCAAAATAGGGGAAAAAATGTGGAAAATTTTATTAGAACAATCATTTTGATTGTTTCATACCGTTTCATATTAACAAAAAATACGATTTTTTTTATAAAGCGAATTCACGCCCCGGAGATCCATACATATACGAGTTTCTAAAGGAAGCTGTGTTTACGTTATTTTCGTTTAAAAATTATACCGCGGCACGGCATGGCATCGGCATCATCTTCCTTCCTGGTGACAAGAGTTATTGTTTTTCAAATTTTCATTCAAGACTGACCAATTACTTCCTAATCTGTACTTGGGAAGTAGTGCGCCTAAAGAAATCACACAAGACTTGTTTCACTTAGTAGGTACTTGTACACAACCATTTACTTAAGCTATCAAGTGCAATGCTGCTGGCACGTGCCAAGTGAATGATACATAATATCATCTGCGTTGTGTGTGTAGGCATTGCACTGATTGTACTTCCCCTAATAGCGATTAATTTCCACTTTTCGTCATTTTGAATAAAATATATTATACAGGATGATTTAACACATCATATTTTATTATATCAAGAAGTAGGTATCTATCTCTGTACCAGGTTCATGTCTACACACACACACACGCGCATTCTAATAATAAGTGTATGCAAGGTTCCTGCAAAGTAAGTGTGATCCGGACACTTCGGTAATTGATACTTACAACATCGATCGAAGAAAAAGACTTCCCTCGGAACACTTTGAAAAAACGCACGTCAGCTTCTTTCACGTGCTGCTGCTGCCACGTTCTGAGGGAAGTCTACTTCTTCTTCTTCTTCTTCTTCTTCTTCTGCTTCTTGTTCTTCGATGCTCTATCGATAGCCAAAGTTTTTGGATTAACAGTTGGGACACTCTGTATGTTGTATGTGTGCAACTATGCAGATATCCTTATCACGTTGTCTCCTATCGGAAGCTCAAAATACGCTTCTAATTCTGCAACTGGCAGCTCTGGCGAAAGTTGTGCATTCAGAGGTCGGTTTATTATTGTTTCATAATAATTAGAATGAAGTTCATACATGAAATTGCCTGAAATGTGTTTGGCAGAGATTATTTGAAGATTACACCAAAAAATATTAATAACATTTTTGGTCAACCCGGGTGAAAGAAAAACCCTTGAAAAATGGTAAGTGCATTTTTTTTCATGTTTCTTTCCTTCATCTTGAGAATTTATTTTTCAAAAATTGCTCGTATTACCTTTTCCAGTCGTTCCCAGTGAATATTGATTGGAGTTTTCGCAGGATACAGAAATTGTTTTTTATTTTACCTTTTTGACCTGGGCCGCTATTCTTGAATCGTGTGAGACAAGTCCCTGGGAGTTTTATATAATCCGTAGATACTACACTTCTGTAGCGAAAGTTGCCTAAAAACCACGACTTTAGGCAACATTCGCTACATCAGTGTACTGTGGAATGTATTTTACTCCCAGGGATTTTTCTCACACGATTCAAGAATAGCGGCCCTGAACTGTAATAATGTCTGATAATGAGTGATAATAATTGTTCCATTGAAAAATGAGAACGAACCAGCGTAAGGTGTTGAACTGTTATTTTTATTATTTGCAGATGGACATAAAGATCATTGCTTCCATTGCTTGGTGCGCTGGATTTTGGTTAGAAACTGAATCGGCTTGTAAAGAGGCAGCCATATTATCAAAAAGATTGGACCGACGGTTTTCAAATGGAACAATATCTGTGAATACAGTTTCAGACTTCGAGGATGAAATTTTTGGTAAAAATATTTTGTGTACGAATATATCACAATCACTTGAGCTTGAAATTCGGAACCCAACGCGTCGTAAAGTACCAAAATACCAACCAACCAACATGTGGGGGGAATATTGGGAACATGAAGAAGAAAACGAAGTCGACATACCTTGTCGTGGCTTTACAATAGTCAATTCAACAATCCCCATATTGCCGACATCATTTTTGTCATCATACTCCGATGTCGTCATGTTGGATTTGCGTAACGCCCACATAAAAGCTATAAAACCAGGAGCTTTCAAAGAGTTGACCAAGTTGGAACGCCTACATCTGGATGGAAACGAAATCAGCGTCATTACCGCCATATTTTATTCCATCAATAAACTGCAAATGCTCACTTTGAGCAACAATAACATCACTGCGGTCGATTTCGACACAGTCAGCTTGCTGGTAGACTTGAACTACTTAGATTTGTCCGGCAATCCCATAGAGCTGATACCAAATTCGGATAGCTTTGTTCCCTCGAATTTACAAACGTTGCTTTTGAACAACACACTGATTAGGGAATTCAACGTCAATTTTACGAAAAAATTACAAATACTGAATTTATCTTCTGATGATTTGACCGACGGCGATTTTTCTTCGTACCCAAACGCAGAAACGCTAAAATTGTCTCACAATCAAATAAACAGCACAGTCAACTGCGAATTTTCACTTTCCGATTGGATTTATTTGAATCACAACAACCTGAGCGATTTCAGTTGCATCAACAATAATGTAGTTTCATATATCAATCTCAGCAATAACGAACTGGAGACTATAACAGTTCGCCGGTCAGAAAAACTACAAATCTTAGACGTGAGCTTCAATTCAATTAGAACCATCGGAAATGATTCTTTCGAAGGAACGGTCGCACTGCGCTATTTATTTTTGCAAAATAACCTTTTGACAACCGTACGGATTGATGCTTTTCGAGACTTGAACGCGTTGATACACTTGGACTTGTCCAGCAACAAAATTCAGCAGTTTCAATCTGGAACGTTCAACAGCTTGGCCAATCTCGAATACTTGAACATTCAACGCAACCAAATCAAGAGCATATTCCAGTTGAATGCGCTGATCAAACTCGACGAGCTCCACGCGGATCACAACGAAATAAAATTCAACGTGACCGATCTGAAACTGTACTTCAGGCTTTTGAAATTAGTTTCGTTTAGTCACAATCCGTGGTCTTGTGAAGATCTGGTCAAGACTTATCACGAACTGAGTGCAATCGGCGTTGTTGTAGCCAAAGGCGACTCGCTGGTAGTCGACAATTTACATGGAATTGCTTGTAATGATTCCGCTGAAACCGCATCAGCCGATTTCAGGGGAACTCATGCGGTTAAAACAGTAAGTGACGAAAATATCGAGCAATTTCTCAACTTTGATTTTTACAAATCGAAGTTTTACAAGTATTTTGATGAGGATTATGCCAAGAGTAATTTTTTCAGTTATTTACGTAACTATAAGTTTGTTGTTGGCGATAACGTTGGAGCTGGCAACAATAAGACTGAAAATGCAAAGCTCACGTCTTTAGTTGTGAAACCGGAGAGTGGTGGCGCAGCTGGAGCTTTGATTATATTGAATTTGATGCTTGCAATTGTTGTTATTTTGTTGTCTTGTATAGTGTACCTCTTGTATAAAATGTTTATGAAAAATATGCTACGAAATAATCACGAGGCTATTTCGATGCAAGAAGAGTTAATCATGTAACAGTATCTATATTGGGTGCCTTCGCCTAATTAACCATAATAACCTATAACCTGTTGAGCTCGTGTTGAGGTGCGTTCAGTCAGCTTATTTAGCCGCAAGTTTTATTTTAGCCGTAAGCGCTGCATCGCTTATTGGCTGTTCTGAGGAGGCTGGTTCATAGGAGCCAATGGGCGTCGCTGCGCTTGCGACTAAAATTTATACTTGCGGCTAAATAAGCTTACTGAACGCACCTTCACAAGATATTTTGTTTTCTTAAGACATTAGAGAGGGTTTTGAATTCAAGTATATAATGTTAAATTGTCAATGATTGTAGTGAGGTCTTATGTCTATCGATCTACCTACTTAATTATGATTGTAAATATAATTTTTTGATCCACAGATCTTCGTTATTTCTCTTGATTCCTACTTCAACTTTGAGTTCTCTAAATAAATAATAAGTAGAAACCGAGGTATAGAGACCGGATTTTTAATTTTTTTACATGTTCTATTCGCTAAGTTGGATAAAACTGTCGACTTGCAACTTGACGGTTCCATCCAAGAAGAACCTAAATATCAAGTTTCATTTCACATATTGATGTATTATTTTGAGTTTTTATCGCATATAAATTCATAGTTCATATGATCGCATATAGCCGCATATCAAGTCGATATCATTGCATATGTAACTGCACATTTAGTCAATAATCGGGAGATTTTATCTACATATATGTGCTAGAAAATCAGAATTTTTTCAATTACATAACAAAAATGGAAATGTTAGAAGAGATATATTTTTTCAACCGCATATATCAATACTTTTCAAGCGCATAAATACTGCATATTGAGCTTTCTTTACCGCATCAAAATCCGCTCTCTAATAAGTCATCAAGTGTGTCGTTCAAGTGGAGGAAAACTCACATTTTTTTGCTCGTGGAACCCTCTACATAATATACCAACCAACGTACCTATACATTATTCTCACATGTATTCACAAAAATATAAAATATGTAGAAGTCGTTATGTGAAGCTTTGAATAGCATTAAGGGCCATCAAAGCTCATTTTAGATAACGCTTTTCTTTCAGAACTCTTTATTCACCCGCATGCCGCACTGCCAAGAGTTGTGTTTGATGGAAATAAATTCTTGGGGACCAAAGCCAAAAGAGTCAACATTGAATTATTAGATGTAAGCAATACCTGGAGGTTTATTCAGGGGCAATCATGTCGCCCGCTTCACCAAGCATAAAAGAGTATTGGAATTTTCACATTATCTCTCAGATTCCCTCTCAACATTGAAGTTCTATATCCAGAACGTACCTACCCTAGGTAAAAAAAAAGCATGTCAGACAAGAAAAAAGCCGCAAAGTTACAAACTTTGATATTATTTAAAAATTTTGAATACAAGACTTTTAAGTAAACTCCGTCATTAGTTGAAAATGTTGAACACAAGATTTTTTAAACAAACCCCGTCTGCTCCGGAAGGACGCCGCGCCGGAGCGAAAAGAAAACCGTGAGTTTGGCTTACGTAAATACATGTTTTCAATCATAATTATATTTTAATTTATAATTATAATATATTATTTGAGAAATAGTTCAAGAAACTTTGACCAAGAATCAAAAGCCCTCGATTCATACGTCTTCAAATAGCTTTATCCACTTTGGTTCAACAATGGACACTTGCAGATATATGTACCAGAAAGCGATGTCAAAAAAGAGGATATTATATCAGCAGCGAAGTGTCACTTGTCAAACATTTCTATTTTGCTAGAATTTCGAATTTCTGAGCAATTATTCAGACAAAGTACTTTTTGGAGCAAAAATAAAGTGACGAGCTGGAGGGCTGGGAGAATACGGTCGATGGCCTCTGATAGTTTCGCTCCAAAACTTTGCAGGTGCCATCAGCGGTAGCCGTAGCCCCCCAGCTTGTCACTTTATTTTTGCTTAAAAAAGTCATTCTACTGAAATAGTCCGGTGGACTAGGGTTATAACTATGCATTTTATGACTACGGGGCAATTTTTTTCAGGCATGTTCAGAAAGCCTTCATCTATTATTTGAGAAGTGCTGCCAAGCAATTTTTCAATGTGGGGGGTCAGGGGGGCCCCTTTTTGACAACTTAAATCGTTTTTTGTCGATAAAATCCGTAATAAAAATGCTAAATAGAAAATTTCAACGGATTATTGAAAAGCAACTCGAAAGGTCACTTATGTGTGATAAAAACTATAACAGGGTGAACAGGTTCCGACAAAAATGACTTTCCATCAACATGCAATACAATAAAGAAAATCTTGTGCCAAAGACCTTCAGCTTCGTCATTGGAAAATGCCGATTGGCATATCTGTTGATCATATCCCCCTGAACTGGTTGAGAACGGCACCCAATAGCGTCAACAGTGCCGGAGCTATATACAGGGTGGAACAGGAAAATATTTTTGTTTCAATTTATTTCAAAAACCAAGATAGATAAAGTAAGCAAAATTAGGGAATTGATGTTTCATTCAATGCATGTGAAGACACAACAAACCGTTTTAAAATATCTTGAAGCGTTCCTGAAATATTTTTAAAAAACTGAAGAATATCATCAAAATTTTACTTTCTACTTTGATTTTGTATTTTCCATTATACAGATGTATATCCTTAAGTTATGCAACAAATTTCACAATATACACAAATATACAATAAATCATGGTTAAAATTAAACAGCACCATCACCGGCATCAATCATGTATGCGTTGTATACAGGGTGTAAGAAAAAAATGATTGTTTTTTTTGCTGTATATAATAAAACAAGCAAAAAAAACGCGGGGATTACACATTCACGACGGTAATTCACCTTATCAGGTGTCTTGGCTTGGTTCGTTTCCCCGGAAACTTCTCACCTCCCTAATTTTGCACTTTTTATGTCTTGATTTTTCTATAACAGCAAAGAAAACAACCATTTTTTTTTTACACCCTGTATATGACGCATTGACGCATACATGATTGATGCCGGTGAGTGATGTGGCTGTTTAGTTTTCACCCTAATTTGTTGTTAAATTACAGTATATACCTCTATATAATGGAAAATACGAAATCAAAGTAGAAAGTAAAATTTTCATGATATTCTTCAGTTTTTTCAAAATATTTCAGAAACGCTTCAAGATATTTCAAAACAGTTTGTTGTGTCGTCACACGCAATGAATGAAGCATCAATTCCTAAATTTCGATCACTTTATCTATCTTGGTTTTTGAAATAAATAATAACAAAAATATATCTCTCTTCCACCCTGTATATAGCTCCGGCACCAATGACGCAGTTGGGTACGGTTCTCAACCAGTTCAAATGCGTATGATCAACAAATATGCCAATCGGCATCTTCCAATGACGAAACTAAAGGTCTTTGGCGCAATTTTTTCTTTATCATATTGCTTGTTGACGGAAAGTCATCTTTCTCGGAACCTGTTCACCCTGTAATAAGTCTCATCACACATAAGTGACATTTTGAGTTGCTCTTCAATAATCCGTTGAAGTTTTTTTTTATAGCATTTTTATCACGGATTTTATCGATAAAAAACGATTCAGGTTGTCAAAAAAGGGGCCCCCCTGGCCCCCCACATTGAAAACTTGCTTGGCAGCACTTCTCAAATGAAAGAGGAAGGGTTCCTGAACATGCCTGCAAAAAATTGTTCCGTAGTCATGAAATGCATAGTTTGGGCAATATTTGGCGCTAGTTCACCGGACTAAAAATAGAAAGTGAATGGGATATAATAATTATGTAGATACAATATGTCGTATATTATATTACATCCGTTTAATAAGACGCATTCTCACAAATTCTTATTTTCAGTCCAAGACCAGTCGTATGACGATGTTACGTCTCACTGAACTCGTATAATAATACAGGGTGAGTTTTTGAAAACGACCCACCCCAGATTTCTTGCTGCCAAATTGTTTCACCGGAAAACGCCGAAACAGGTCGATTTTTATTTTGAGGGGAACATCTAGGACACACATTGTCAAATTTTCATCTTCAACCTGTTCGCCCCCACCCTACTTCACTTCAGAATTTCAAACAGCACAACCTATGTTGTGAAACATCAAACTGAAGGTAATGAAATTCTCTTTCTGTCAAACATGTTTTTGAAGCTTTTATCACCCCCAACTCTTCTCACAATGTTTTCTCCGTATTAACTGCCCATCCTCGAGAAATAGATTTTCCAGCAAAAACAGGTCGATTTTTATTTCGAAGGGGATATCTAACACACCTATTTGCCAAATTTTTATTTTCAACCTCGTCGCCTCCCAATTGAGACTATTTTTGAAGTGGAACTTCTATTCCTTCGCCTAGATCACAACACAGACAACTAACAGAACCACACATGGGAGTGAAATCGATTCATGGCATGGGTTGCTGTAACGGACGAACGTAACGTTTATCCAGAAAATGGAAGAAGCTGTTGAGGCGTTCGGTTTTATTTTTACAGTTAGTATTCTTTTACCGCTTGCATTGTGTTCAAGTACAACAGCCTCCATCACAAACAAAAATTTGATCTGATCGATGAATTCCAACTCACGGTAGTGTTATTTGCAATCAAACAATGATCCATTATTATTCTCGTAATGCGTATCGCCGCCACTGGACTGGGTGATGACCCCTGGTGGTGACTGCGGAGATGTTGTTGTGCGGGCGATCTGACAGAAATAGTTCTCGACTTGGCTAAAAGTTATCATTCGGCCTTATTCTCTATGCCATTGAAAATTTTCAATATTGAAAATGGAATTTTGAAGAGCTGAAATTGATCTTAAGACTGGGTAAACAAGTACATACTATGCCAGTTCAGGCAGGGATTCAAGTCTAATTTCCATCCATATTTGGGATCTCAGCCGAATATGCTTACGTACCGAAATAAACCAGAGTGAAAAACGAAACATTATCAATTTTCAATTTCAATGGCATAGAGAATAAGGCCAATTAAATCCGTTGTGGGACGCTCTCATTGTCATTTTTTCAGGGACTCTATCACGCGACTGGCCGACTGTTTGTTTACTGAACGGCCTTACGGAGTCAGGCTCGGCCTCGGTCTCACAGGCTCTCTACGGCCTCATGGAACGCCATAGACGCCCGTCCCAACGGGTTCTAGCTGTCAAGAGCGTGTTTATTTTGGATTTAGGTATACAGATTCGTGTGAGGGGTGGATATGATTTGTCCGATGAGTTTCAGAACACGTCTTTCCTGCCCCTGGATGAAATTAGATTTTCATGTATGTTGGGTTGCGGACATCAAGCAACAGCACCGGACCCCGCAAATTACCTTTTTGCTGCACTTATGGTAAATTTTGACAAAATAGTTGGACTTTAGCCCCTCCCATCGGCTCTTAGCGACAGATGATTGCGTAACCCTTGCACAGCAAAAGCTGTCGATAATCTAGCAACCCTACATTTTTCTGTAAAGTTTAGGCGCCGAGAGCAACGAGCCGAATTAAATCCATACGAGTCACATAAAATCACTTATATTACGAGAACAATACGTTTTTTGGAGCGGCGGTGGCCGAGTGGTCTGGGTGTTGGCACGCCAAGCCAGTCGTGACACACCGCGTGGGTTCGAGTCCCGCCTCGTCCATGAATATTTTGTGCTGTCCAAAAATTGTTCCGACCTTACTATGCCATATCTGCACCTGTCTGACTACAGCGGTTACAGAAAAAATGGATTTCTGACTACGGAGTTGAGTGCCATCAGAGTACTGAGGCTTCACATAGCTAACAGTAGGCAATTCAAGTAACAGAAACGTGTACCAAAAACCCACTGAATGTCCCGTCGACGCTAATAACCTCGTAGTTGATGCGTCGTAAAACATTCAACAACAAAAAAATACGTTTTTTTTCTAAATGGTTAGAGGGAGGTTTAGAAAACTTAAAATTATTTTTTACAAAAAAAGAATTTTATGACCTTCGGTCTACGTCAGTGTTCGGTCTGATGTATCACAAGGTAGATGTTGCTATTTTAAATTTTGAAGCAGGGTAGGGTGGGGGCGAAGAAATTGAAGATACAAATTTGGCGATATGAGTATCGAGAGGTAATAGAGGAGAGCTATCTTTAATTAACAATTGAGAGAATTTTGAGAAGAGTTGAGGTGTGACTTTGAAAAAAAGTGAAATGTTTGACAGAAAGAGAAATTTATTACCTTCAGCTTCAGTTTGATGTATCACAACATAGGCAGTGCTATTTGAAATTCTAAAATAAGGTATGGTGAGGGCGAAGGGGTTGAAGATAAAAACTCGACAATGTGTGTCCTAGATGTCCCTCTCAAAATAAAAATCGACCTGTTTCGGCGTTTTCCTGGAAACATTTTTAACGGCGAGAAATTTGATGGGGGAGTCCTTTTCAAAAAATCACCTGTATACTAATAGCATACCCAACCAATTTGCAACTTTGATGTAATTGGACGAACTGCTGTGCTCTGGTGATTAAGAGCATTCAAGTCCTATCCTACAACTCACAAAGAAATTGGAAAATAAACTTTTCTGCTACAAAACCCGCAGAAATATGTGAACAAATAGGTACGGAAGCCTGTTGTAACGAGTAACGAAACCATTTATTAGCGCATTATCAACAAAAAGCACAATCACACAGACGCAAAATATTAATTAAACGGTGGATCTTCCTTTGACAGAAACCTCAACAGAAACACACAACATCGACGGGCAAAAGAGAAAAGCGAAACCAGCGATTCTTGTAGTGCAAATACAGCTGGAGTTAATAACTCTTGACTGTGTGCTGGGCATCAAAACCATCAAAATTCAACGATAATTGAAATAGAAGCGCACAAAAGCCTAAATAATGTAGGTAGGTACTTGTTCCATTTTACTCAACATCAGGATACTCTACAAATCATTCTGTTGTTTGCTCAACAACCTTCCGTTCATTCTTCCAGAAAGCAGCGAATTGTAGACCATCAACCTGTACTGGATACCACTGCCAATTATTACAATCGTGTTTTAATAACCCGCTTCTCATCTTCCAGTTTCGAAAACTTTCAAAAAACAGGTAGGTAGACGTTTTCGGTTTGGACGTGTTCGTTAGACGATTATTTGAAGATTGCAAAAAAAAATTCAAAATAGGTACAAATTTTTTAGAAAAAGCACATAAAAACTGACACCTTGGAACAAGCACGCAGGATATGCAAAGTTTCAAACTCCAAGATAATTTGGCGCAAAAAATTGTTTGGTGCAACACCAAGAAATTATACCGTCGTGCTCGGCATGGCAACACTGCGGCGCACTCTGTAGAAATATTAAACACACTATCTTTATTAAAATTCGTGCGGGTATCAAAGGCTTAAAACTTTGTGATTGATTGATGACATAACGAGGCTTTGATAGCAATAGCGAGAGCCTCTGCCCCATATTTCCAGCAGTCCCTCCGAAACACGCTGCCTAAATAATTTCATATTTTATGCTTTTAGCGTTACAGCATCAGTAGGTACAACTTCTAAGACTTCAATCGATACGACTGACTACAAGATTACTTCAATCTTCGAGAAATCCAACTTCAAGGTGAATTTGTGAAATGTTACGCTGCAAACAGTTGCGTACGTGTATCATAAAGGGTGCGTCATAATGTCATGAATAAAAAAAATCCATCAGCAAAACCAAGAGCTATAAGTTGTTTTTACATTGGGGAGAGCTTTTTTAAGAAGCACAAAGTCAACATCACTGTGATTGGGTAGGTAGGTGGGATAAGGTCTCTAGTTTTTTTTGGGGGAGGGGGGGGGGGTGATATAGGAAAAATGCGAGCTCTAGTGCTTCACCATTTCTGAAAAATCGATAATAAAAGACCGAAAAAAACTATTTTAATGGAAATCAGTATGTACCAATAGATACATAGAGGCATTTACCTGTATACTAATTGCTGCCACCCTTCACGTAACGATGTAATTATATTGATGGACAGCAATTTAACTTGACTGTTAATATTATGGAGAACTTGATGCATGGTAATTCGGTAATGTGCCCAATGACTTATGCTACATTTTTTATAAGGGCCGCGTTTCAATTTCAAATTCACTTTGAAAGGTTAAAATGTGGGCATTTCTGCGAAATTTCCATTTCATAATATCTTTTGGTCATGCTTAAGCCCTCGGTAATTTAATGTAAAAGTTTCCTGCAGACTAATGCCTTTATTCTCAAAATTACAATAATGAATAACATTACAACCCTCTGTTTGCAAGTTTTTCCTTCACGCACCATTGAAAATATCGAATCGAATCCATTCAAGTATGAGCGTGATAATTGAAAATAGGTAGGTAGGTAGGTAGGTACGGTACTTGGAGGTTTTCCAATCACAATTGCGTTCCACCCACTAAGCATCAATTAGGTAGGTAGCGAGCTATCCTTTGGTAATGTGTAATAATTTTTTCAAAAGCTGTTTGTAAGCTCGGTATAAAATGCTTTTAATGGTCTATTTTTAAATTGGTTCATGAATTTTGAATCGTCAATCGTCAAATGTCAATTAGTGGCCGTGGATAGGTAGGTACTTATGGGCAAGTATAGGTGGTGGAGTTAAAAAAAGCAATTGAATGTTTTTAGGCACTGACACCCTTTGATTGTCAGGTAATCAATAGCTCTTAGCTATTACAACAATCAAAATATAAATACATTATTTTCCACCGTTAGTAAGGCACCTACCTGATGTCACGTCTGACATTATAATTATTATCAAGTGTTTGATTCAATTTATACAGGGTGATACCAAAATGGAATCTTCTCGCTACCGTCAGCTTGACAGGCAACAGAACTTGACTTTTAGACAAGTCACTTGCACCCTAGCCCTAGCCCAGGTAAGAAACGACAAGCCTACAATATGCTTAACATAAAAATTTTCCCAGGTCACTCGGATCAGGGTTCACGTGAAAGGAATTTTTATAATAATAGGTAAAAACAACTATTATTGGGCTTTGAGATGGTGATCTACTTGTGAGTCCAATCCGTTTCTTTAAAAACCCTGTTTTAATGCAGAATCGGAATAAATACAGTGTGTTTGCAAATTTTGGGTAGAAAATTGAACCGCAGCTAGTTTTAATAGTTGGAAAAAAAAATAGAGTGGTTAAAAAGAAGTTGTAATGTGACTCATCTGTCAATATGCGGGGCAATCAATAAACGTTACGACTTGAAGACAGCTAGCGCTTCTTGACATTTACGGACCGAGATATGAAAGAGCTGCTTTCCGACCTCTCTCATGCAGAAGTTACTAGTTTTCAATAACTACAGGTGAAGTATGAGTGAACTTGCCCCACCCCACCATATTGAACTTTCTCATAACGTCAACCGATTTTGATTAAACTTGGTAATGAAATGTCTCCATATACAGGGTGATTCACCACCAAATGGACATAGCCTGAGGGTAGGTCCAGTTTTTCCAGGCAAACCAGAATCTGGCTTTGAAAATTTTCCAACGCTGTACGTTTTGAAGCAAGTTTTGAAGAGTTATTCATGATTGTATTTTGTCGATTTTTTAAATGAGCCATATCTTTAGAACGATCCAATGGATTTGATTGAAATTGTTTGATTGATTTCTACTATTGATAATTGACACATCGCCTGATCAAGCAGTTCGAAATTTCCAGGGCGGCCTTGATAAAAAAAAACTTCAAAGTTTTAGTCAAAAAAAACCTTCTGTATGTATAATTTTTCAAATTTATTTTCACATTCAGAAACTACATAAAACATGCTATAAATATCTCAAAAAAAATTGCTTGGCACCATTGAGCTATCAATGAAATTTTGATAATCCTGAAAATTCTCAACGTTGGGATTTTTTTGTGAATTAATAATTTGAAATATTTGCAGATGAACTACATATTATGGCCTTGAACTTCAGCTGTTTCGTCAAAAAAAAAATTCAACGTTTTCCAGTAACCAACCAAGAGCAACAAAAAATTTCATCAAAATTTTCGAAAAATTTATGTTACGTCCCTCAATTTCAGCTCAATGGGGATAGAAGTGAAGTTGAGGGACGTAGCAATTTTTTTTTAAATTCTGATAAAAATTTTTTTTTGCTACCGAAAAAACGTGAACAATTTTTCCCCAATTTTTTTGACGAAACGCCTGAAACTCAAGGCCATAATGGATCATTTGCAAATATTTTGAATTGTCAATTTACAAAAAATCCTAACCTTAAAAATTTTCAAGATCATCAAAATTTTATTGACAACTCAATGGTGCCAAGCAATTTTTTTTGCGATATTATTAGCATGTTTTATGTGAATTCTGAATATGGAAATGAATTTTGAAAAATATGCATACAGAATGTCTTTTTTTGAAAAAAGCTTTAAAGTGTTTTTTCAAAGTCGGCCCTGGAAATTTTGAACTGTTTGATAGGGCGATGTGTCAGCTATAAATAAAAGAATAAACTCACAAAATTTCAATCGAATGCATTAACGAACAACTTTATAGTTTCAAAACCAGATCCTGGTTCGCCTGGAGAAACTGGACCTACCCTTAAGCTATGTCCATTTGGTGGTGAATCACCCTGTATAAATAATTTCTTTTTTCCTGTCGCCCGTCGCGTTGTCTTGAAGGTGAAGGTGAATACAAACAGTAAATATCTTGGAGTGAAATTAACCTACGAAGTACGCTCCTCAATCCTCAAAAGGCATGAGTAGAGAGCGGATTAATAATTTTGTACATGTTTTATTCGCTAAGTTGGATGCAATTGTCGACTTGCAGCTTGACGTTTCCATCTATAAGGAGCCTAAATACCAAGTTTTAATTCGCATATAATTTATTATTTTGACTTTTTACCACATACAAGTTGATAGTCCTTATAATCGCATATAACCGCATATTTAGTCCATATTTTTGCATATAACTGAATATTTGTCAATAGTTCAGTCATTTTTATTATATGTTCTAGAGAATCACGATTTTTTCATTTCAAGAAAAAAATTATTGAAAATTTTCGAAGAATTTTTTTTCTACTTTGATGGTCAAAGTTGGTTGGTTGGTTTTACATGTGAATGTTGGAATTTTCATTATTTTTGCAGCTTATATCACATATTTACTCGCATATATTGCTCTATTTGAACATTTTTACCGCATATTTTGATACTTTTCAAGCGCATATGAACTGCATATTTTGAGCTTTTTTACCGCCGAGTTTACCGCATATAAATCCGCTCCCTAGACATGAGTCAATCTAACTTACTTCGCAGTCTTCGCACGTGGTAAAAAAGGACTATTATGCACATTACGAGTATGATAACAGAATGACCAAACCATTATCGAAGTGAATACGGTTTGAGATCGGTAATAATGTCGTTAAGTATTCTATCACAGCTAAGGCGGTGTGTACCTACGTAGTTGGCAGGACTGTCACCGAGGAATGCACACCATTCATTATTGAAGCAATGATGGCTTTGTTTGCAGTTGCGTAATTTGCTGTCAATTGAGGCAAGTTTGGATGCCATCAGCATTCAGCAGGTGTAGATACACATTGCGATTGTGACAATCATGATAATGCAAACTCATTCACAATAATTATCACAACATCGCCAAGTAATCAACAATATTGGTGGACAGGGATATTTTACTTTCGAGTATGATGTGATGGTAGCAGGAATTCTCAGGGTGCCTAGATATCACGGATTTCTGAATATAGAGCTGGATAGCTAATCACAATATACCCCCACCACAATTTTTGTCAAACGCGTGTTGGCCGCCATACTGTGCTAATTTTTAGTTACTTTAATGCTTGTGGGTTGGCAAAGCTGCGAATAATTGTCATCCCTGAGTGTCACTTTGATTGCCAAATGTCACCCAAATGTCAATCTATTGTCATTTTTTGACGTTTTTCTTGTTTATCCGTTTCTTTGTGCGAAGTTTTCTCGACGTTTTTCAGTGATTTGTTGAAGAAAAAGACTTGATGTCGTCCTGTTTTGTGCCTAGTTGCAAAAATAGCGACAAACAAAACAAAACCGGCATAACCTATCATGTGTAAGTTCGATGTTTTTATCCGATTTTCCATTTATTACAAAAGAATTATTTCAGGTTTCCGAAACGATCAAAGTGGAGTGGCTCCAGGCCATCAGTAGGGATCAATAAACATTTATTCAGCAGCGTAACAATGAGAGCGTGTTTGTTCAGATCATTTCTTGATGAAGCCCATAGACTATGAAGCCTTCGAGCGAATTGGATTGCTCAAGAAACTGAAACCCAATGTAATTCCTTCACTTGATTTGCCTACCCTGAGACCACGGTATACCTGAGACCCATTCCAGTAGCTTCAGAAAGCAGTCAAGCTATCCAGGAAGCTCCAACAACCACAAGCCAAGTTATGCCGGAATCATGACCAGATCAAGCTATGCCGAAAGCATCAACAAGCCAAGCTATGTCGGAATTATTATTAGGCACAAATAAACAATTATGTTATACTTCAATAATTGTTTTCATTTTATTTTTGTGATATAAATCAGGTTCGTGTTTGTGTTTTGTAGCGTTTTAAAATCACTAGAACCGATCCAGTTCGGCTCTAAAATCAGGGGATCCGATAGGTTCTCAAAAATCCTTGCCCAATCAGTGATAGCGATTTTCGAGCTGAACTGGCTCCGTTCTGGCCAGTCGAAGACGCCATTAGTTTTTTGCTTGAGTTTCTACGTTTTGTCTTCGAAACAATTCATCAAATACCTTACGTTTCCAACATGTATGTAGTTAACTATTCCGAAATAAAATGAGTTGCAATTTGTAATGAACAACATTAATGAAATCATAACCACTAACCAATAATTAAAAAATGAATAATAGGAAGATTCAAGAACCAAGAATCATTCTACGAAACAAAAGTACAAGCATCTTAGCTTTCTCCCTGTAGGACTCGTCCAGTTTCAGGTAATTATTATTTCACAATTAATATTTGAAACAAATGTAAACACCAATGCACAAAAGACGGCGGTTTATATTTTGAATCCGATTTGTTGCCCGTCAGCCAATAACATTTTAGCACAGTATGGCGGCCAGCTGGGTTCGGACAACACGCATGTGTTGTATTAGCTATCCAACTCTATATTCAGAAATCCGTGCTAGATATACGTAACATAATTATAATGAGTGAGTATTAAAGTCCTTGATTCGTGTGCGCCATCTTTTGAACTATACCTTGAGGCATGAGAAACATAGTCTGGTGTACAAGAGACCCTGGAGGATGAGGAGAATTCAACTTACAGTTACTGCCGTCTAGTATGAAATGAACAAACTTTCACTTAGGAGCTAACAGAATCTCCACAAGAGATCGGACTTTTACAAATTTCCTTTCACTTGAAGTTTCACTGGTTCAATGCTTTGCTTGGAGGATTGTGTGAACTAATCGCAGAGTCTTGCTAATTTGCTTCGATTGACCCATCATCTTTTCACATGTTTGGAGCAGTATTTTGGGTAGATTTATGCAAGGTTTGGGTTTGATCGCTTATGGTTTCATCTATTTATGATAAGATGATCTCCACGATTAGGAACCGTATTGTTCCTATGAATGGTCCATAGGAAACAGAATGGGCAGTTCTGGACAACTTATTGAACCGCTTAGCTGGATATAAAATAACTTACGTGACAAATTATTACGATCTATCGTTCAAGATTTAATATCTCATACACAATCGGTATCTATTGCTTTGTTCTACTACATACACAAGCACATAGACTTGGAACTTAACATATTGTTTGCACCTTAAACTGCGGAAGATGTTTTTACATGATGAAAGAATATATGAATTGTGAACCGATAGTCCAGTATAATCCAGTCATTATAGTGCTAGACTGCGAGACCGAAAAGGTAATTCATCACAGCCTAAATTTTCGCTTGAAGGTTCTGTGTATGAAGTACGGGGTGTTTATAAGAAACTGTGATCGCGGCAGGCATGCATGGGTCGGGCCGAAAAACGATGTAACAGGCGTAATAGGGTAGTGACCGATTTTTTTTTTATATAATTTTTTTTCAAATTTAATTTCTTGATAAGTGACGCTATATAGTTAACAGATTTTTTTTCGTAAGTTTTCTTGGTAAAAAAAAATTATTGAAGTTTTCGATAATTTCAAATTTGGCGCGATGACGTCTCAATCTTTCATAGGCGGAGAAGCAGGCTTGACAACACTACAGAACTTACTACAAAAAGCACTAGCGTCAACCCGTCAACGCTCATAACAGCTGATTGTTATATTGTTAACGCTTTGTGTACCTATCTGTGCGGTGATTCGTGTTGTTTAGTTGTTTTGCTTGAAAATATGGAAAGTTGGTAAAATCTTTCATGATTTATGAATATTTCAAAACTACATCAGACTTCAATGGTTATGTTATGCTGGCAAACGTCAACGTCAACACTGACACACAGGCAACGGAGGTGGGGTCATCCCCACTACTGTCAAAAGATTGAAACGTCACAGCCCGCCTTACAGCTCGGTAGATTTGAAATCGTTCGCAAAAGTAGCCACTTTCAAGGCAGATTTTGAGACACTTGGAACTTATTTTTCGAATTTTCACGAAGCGTAGTCTTGTTATTAAGGCTCTACATTCGATTATGAGTATGAGTATGATTTTTTTATATATTTTTCGATGGTGGTCACTACCCTATTGTAGTGATCGAAAGCGGATTCCAAAGGCGATGCGATCACAAACGTTTATAAACACCCGGTAGAACGACATATCAAAATTCCAAGATATTCTGTTGATGAGAAAAATATTTATGGAATCCCGCAGAGCCCATTCATGGAAAATATCGATTTTCTTCAAATAACTCAAGAATGACTTCATTTAGAGAAAAAGTACTCGACATAAAAATTTTATGAAGACAAATTATCTGCCAAACGGTGTAAAGGTCATTATTCTGCGATGGATAGTTTTCAAGATGCAGCTCTCCGAAAAACACCCCAAAAAATCTCCCTGAGCTTTGGTGCTGATTTTCGAGAACAAATCTCAGCGCTGTGTTTGAATCGCCGTAGCGCCGTTATTTACCGGCTTACGTCAAAGTGTCTACCAGGCTTTTGAAGGTAAATCAATGGCTTTCATGAAATTGTATTCCTAGTTTCGCTAAATTTCAAACTTATAATTTTCTTCGCCTTCAAAGTCGTACTTTAGAATTCAAAAGTGTGCTAATAAATACCCGATTTTTACCATATACGTCATTTATTTTGTTCAGTACTCAGCTAGGTAGGGAATATGTACAGAATTTTGTTTGAAAATAGAAGACATTTTTATAGTGATTCGAGATATAGCCGTTGACCGATAGAATTGACTATTTATTTTTAAATTTTCAGGCAACTACGGAACCAGTATAAGGAGAAAGCTCTAGTGGAGTGGGAATCCCTCCAAAGCTGGAGCAAACTAAGAATATACAAAAAACTATTAATTAAATTTGTTTTCCTCTTCATCGGCCCACATTGGCCAAAGGAGTTTTTGCCTTAATTTATTAGCCTCTATAACCGTGGAAAATTGCAAATTCAGACAGCACAAACATCCAGACTTCGTCCGAGAATCGAACCCGGAGCTCCCGTGGTCGCAGGCAGCCACACAATCACCTGCGCCACGGGGTCGTCGTCGAATATTGAAATTGTTTCAAGCCGATTTTCAGCCTATCAGGGCATTTTTCATACTGGATTCGTATTTGCCGCTAATTGCGTATTCGCGGATTAAAAAATCATCAGTTTCCTCGTTCAATGGCCTCAAATGAGATAATAATATTTCGAATCACATCACTAAGAAATTTCTTCTTGAGTGATTTTTTTTAAGCATGGTACATAATCCCCGAATTGTTTTGTTTCAGCTGAAATATTGTACGAATGATATGGATGGGAAAAAGCAGGTGTTTGCACATTTTTCAATTCAACAAATACTGACTTTGGGCTCAATTACAAGTTGAAGATACGCCCGCGCAGGTGTAGCGTAAGGCAAGTTGCGTCGCTAACTGAAATTCAGCCCTTTGAACGTGAAGAAAATCGATAGTTTGGGACTCAGCAGAATTTAGAATACAGTATAACAAAGGCTAATCATGTACATTTAGAAGCGTGAGAGGTGAAAGGCACATCGACCTTCACCGATAACACAGCATAAAAGCTCCGTGAGATTTTTGAGGTGCTTTTTAGAGAGCTGTATCTCAGGAACTATTCATCGCAGGGTGATGATCTTTGCAACTGGGTCGTAGATATACATACCAAAAATTCAGCCTCTAACGAATTATATCATGGGTCAGGTCTAATAGGGCAATTACATGGATTTAGTTCACGTCTTCGCCGACAGGTTGGAGATTTGGTATTTAGGAACATTTGGTTTAGTGCGACGATTAAGTTGGTAGCGAGTGACAAACCGATGAAAATGCCATGTGCTTTGTTTACGATTTACGTGTATTTGTGATTGTTAATACCGAGCGTTCATAAATTAAATGGGTCAAGGGTGCCTGTGAATTCAAAAACGTCTGTCGAAACTAGCGTAATCCTTTTGTAATAAATTTGTCAAACTTTGACAAGTTACGTCCGATATTATTGATCTCTGATCCTGCCATGAGTGCGTTTGTGTAAATCGGCGTGAATTTTGTGAATTGATGTACCCCGAAAGATAGAACCACACCTAGGTAGGTTTTGTGCCCTGCCGTGAAAACCATATTTTAAATGTTCCGAAAACTGCGATTGGTTTGACAGATTACGATAACCAAAAAATTACAGACATAAAATGAACGATGCTAGTTGCGACTGACGTTTTCAAAGTCACAGGCACCCTTGACCCATTTAATTTATGAACTCTCGGTATGATGTGGTGTATGCTTATACATATTACCGGGTCTATGTCATGACTAAAGACCGGATTTTTAGGCACTTAAAAATGCGAAAATTAGGCCCCTAAATAGACAAAATAGGCTCTTGAATGGGAAAACAGGTTCTTGAGTAAGAAAATATGCGTTTAAATCGACAAAAAAATATCTTCAAGATTGAGCTGAAATATTCTTAAAGAATACTACATACAGGATGTCTCAGAAGTATCGCATTCAGAGTCCAGAGCAGTGTATGGAATTCACTCAAGAACAGGAGAAGAATATAAAAAAATAGTGACGTTTATTTTTGGGCGAAAGGTTAGGACTTCGTCCCTCACTATTTCAGTCATTTGAAGTGATTTTTGAAAAGTCTTTATGACAGACCAATCAGTCAAAATAATCAACCAGTGGCTCGTGTGCGTTGAATTTGTGCTAACAATACAAGGTGAGTCAGGAATCAATTTTAGGTTCTTAGGTCTTCAGTCATGACTGATGCCTTGCAATCGACTTTTCGATCGGTAGGTATTTTAGCTTTTCATAGTCAGGCACAGGTGACAGCGTTGACCGATGAGCTAGAAGCTACAGACTTTGTATGTCAGCCATTGCCACTATTAACAGTAAATACCAACTCGTGCGAAAGCGCCTCCAGAATCGCCTTATTCTGAACTATAAAGACTGGGCTCTCGGCTGGGCTAATATACGAACATTAGATATTTACGAGGGTATTCAATGAATTCGCGACAGGGTATCATTGGCGTTGACTAAATATGGTACCTATACGCTTTATCGATGAATACTTACGCGACTTCTTTCGGGTTATTCACAGGGATGTGAAACTTGAGCGTGGAAGACGGTCGCGAATAAGACGCCTCCCTTATTGTTGCAACAAGACGCGCACTTCTCCATCGCAAAACTTAATTTCCTTCTTCCAGCTTTTGATCTTTCGCCAAGGACAGCGAAAATGGCGGGTGCAAACGAGCCTCTCCCCTACGCCGCGTCTAATGCCGAAGAGACAAAATCTGCGGGAATCGGAAATTATATTTTTATGTCCGACACGAGCTCATTACGCGCGGATAATGGACGGGTATGGGGTTTCTTTTACGCGATTCCTTCCTCCTTCCTCCGACCCCTCGTGCCTTTGGCGGCTGGATTTATTGCCTAATCGATCTCGGCCGGGGTTGATTGGAAAAATCAAATCCCACACGTGCACCACATCAAAAGTTGTTCCGGCGTACGCCTGCAACTGATTTAATTATCATCCTATCCAGAAAAACGCCGAGTAAGTGGAACAGGGTGGACAGGGTTATCCAATTTTTTTCGCCATCACCTCGCCAAATAACCAGGCAAAAAAATGAAAAATATCATCTTTGATAACGGCAGTCGTTGTCATCAAAAAGCGCTTCGTTCGACAACGAATGCCGCATCGATGAGTGATGAGAGCACAGAGAATGCCCGTTGATGGTGCTAGCTTGAAATATGATCCCCTTGTTGTGACTTTATTATTGAATAAAGTGAAAAATTATGGACTGCGGAAAGTCTCTTCTGCATTTCCCTGTCCGTGGATATTGTGATAGGATACTAAAATGCCGGATTGATGACTGTTTCTCTGGCATCAAAAGTTTTTACGGGGATTTCCTTTGATGCAGGCTTACAGTGGACTGGCATTTACTTTGTTGCATAAAGTCCATTCGGACTGTGATTCGGATCAAAATGCAGTGTACGGAAATTCGCTCATGACTATTTGCCCCCATGAATCGGAACAGTGGATAGTAAATATGTAGTGTTATGACTGGAAAAACCAACAATGGCCTCAATTAGATACGGAAAAATAGGAAACACGGTTGTTTGCATTTTCAGCTCTTTTGCTCGTGTCATGAACTTGAGTCTTTCGTTTTTGAAGCTTAAATAACTTTCAACTGTCAATAATTCATATAGGTAGGTACTGAATATGATTCTTGGAGCAGAGGAGCATATTAGCAAGTAGGTACCTACATAATACCTATCAGCAATAAAAAAGCTGTCGGTCAAATACATGTGTGGGTATTCTTTCCAGTAGCAAGTTCCGAAAAGATCAAACAACGATGCAATTTCGGTCTCACTGATATCAAGTTGTTCCAAATGTTAAAGCCACAAAATGAAAGCTAGAAAGCTTTGCGATAATTGAAATATGCAAAGAAGCCTTGTGAAGGAACGCATTTGCATTTCTTGTGTAATGATTTCATTCATGGTAACTAAGTATTATTCTTGTGGCAACTGAGTAATATTCATATTTTGCAGTTCTGCACCCTATCTTCTGCCATTTACCTAGACGAGATCCCGATCGCACGTAATTAAACTTCACTTGAGTACACTTTGGACACAAGACAAAGACTAAAGATAAACCAAGAATTTTCTTTTCTTTTATCAATATTCGCAGAGATGAATACTAATTAACGCCTTAAAGGTTTTGAACAAAGCTTTACTGTACGCGTTATGCTATGGGATAAAGCTATTTTAGGAGTAGGTAGGTACTCACCCAACAATTACCATAAAAGGTAGAAAAATGTACGATTATGTGGCAGTAATAATAAATGTAATCGTGAAGAAAGCTTTTAGACATCAAGCCTGATGCTAACAGCTCAGGCATAAAGTTCATTTTCATCAGGTATAGGTACAATTTAATTCTGAATAAACACTTTCTGCTAAAACTATTTACTCGAGCCTTGCTGTAAGCGCCCGCGCCCTTTAAACGTATTTATCAAGTTATGAATATTTAATAATGGCTTGGCGTATATGCATGAGCAGTAGTGCGATCTGAGCACAAACGTTATGGGTAAAGTACCTATCATATACGAATCTTATCTGTATAAACGCAAGAGGTATGAAAATTCCAACTCCAGCCCTTCGAATACCCTGATGGTATCATGCGATCAACAAAATTTTTACGTGGTGTTTGACTCTGGAAACCAAATATTGTTATACAGAGAAAGATATATGTACTCTATTTCTGTGTACATTTGTACAGAAAACAGCCATCGAGTCACTGAAACAAGCTCCTTCAATATCTACAATATCTCAATTTTAATAGAGACTCTATACTGATGAGATCCGCAAAATTAGCAGAACAATTTTTCGAACTTCTCTTCCGAAAAGTGTACAAGACAAAAGCAAGAGGGGTGGTCTCAAAGTTCTTGACGTCGCAGATACCTGAGCTTCAGCATTTGGCTTGTACGCCAGCCACAATTTGATCCCGGTGACCATAAACACAGGGTTGTTAACTCAGTATGACCGCTTTTCGCAAGGCCAAAATCATCTTGACAACTCGAAAAAACATCCCCGCATAAACGCCCCCCCCTCCCCCGCTGAAAATTGTGACGACTGGTGTATCTGCAAAACCGTCTCTACCAAAAAGTCCCTGGAAATAACTCCGCAGAAAAAACCATCTTCGGAAAGAACATCTCCGGAAGAATCGTCCCTAGAAGATGTGGACAGAGGAGATGTGTTTACTTCGACCTCGTTAAGTGCTCAATCCAAGCCTACTCTAGACATTCCAATGGCTTGGAAAAAGACTATACGGAGCCAGTGATGTGAACTGGACCAAGCTGAAAATTGCTAGCCAACTAATGAAACATTCACAGAACCAGAATATAAAGAGCAAGTAAGAGGAGAAGAAGAAGCCGAAAACAAAAAGCTGAGAAAGTCACAAGCAGAGAATGGAAAATTAAAAAAAAAGCCGAGTACATGAAGGCAAAAGACCAGAGCTAGAGTATGAAGAACAAGAGAAAGAAAAAAACGCCGAGAACCAGAGCCTGAGAAGCTCACAACCAGAGTATAGGAAACAAGACAAGGAAAAAACCGGGTACGTGAAGGCAGAAGATTCAGAGCCAGAGTGCAAAAGAAAAAGAAAAATCAGGCAAGTATGTGAAGTGAGAGAGATCAGAACCAGAGTACTTATAAAGAACAAGAAAGAGAGGCCCAAAACAAGAAGATAAGAAGGTCACAACCAGAGTACAGAGAATAGGAAAAAGGAGAAAGCCGAGCACAAAGTAGAAGTATAAGCATAATATAGAGAACAAGAACAAGAAAAAACAGCCAAGTACATGAAGGGGGGAAGAACCAAAGTATTGTTACCGGTATTTTTCCTCCTGGATGGTGGTGCTCGTGGCTGTCACAGTGACAGGACGCGTGTTTTTAATCAAGAAACGACAGAGAACAGAGATGGTGATCAACAAAAACACGGCTAGCGTACGGGAGCAGGAAACTAGTAATAAAAGTATAACAGGCGGTGAAAAAGTGAAATTCGTGTATTTGGCACGATGCCGATGGTTAACACGGTGAGTTGTGCAACCGGAAAGTAAATACAGGGTGTTGAATAACGCTTATTCCAGGGACGTGCCAGGTGGTCGGTGGACTCAAGTGAAGTGGCGTCCCGAAGTCCGAGTCCTACCACCAATCCACCAGTCTGCTACAGCAAGAAGTACCTAAAGGACCGTTTATCAGCGTACGACGTGTCGCAGTACCCTAATGTGTGAGCTCACCTATCAGTTACGACATGAAACGCGAAACTTCAACACCGGGGGTACGGGACTTACTGCAGGAGAATAGAGAGAAATGGCAAGAGGGGCTTACGGACGCTTGAGGCGATGACAACCTCCTCCCACGTGGCCGTCCGGATCACCGCTACTGGACGCGAAGTTCGGGTCGGGGCCCTTCTCCGCAGATGGATGGGGTGGGTTCGGCTTCTGTTGGTCCACCCTGGCCGAAGAGGATGTCGTGGGGCGAGTGATGGTGCTGTGGGGTTCTGTGCCAGCCCGGCTGTCGATGTTGCCTCGTGGAATGAGGCACAGGATCCCAGGAACCAACAATTGGCCACGAAATAGTTCAACCAGAGATGGTGGTGTCGAACGTAACCTCACTCCGGTGGTGGGCAACAGGTGATTGTGGGGTACGGGGATCGTACTTCGTGAACCGAAGGTGTATAACAAAAACCTAAAAGATTACCTTTCAGTGACTGTAATCAAAGAGGAAGGCACCGCAGTGCGACATACCCTAGATGGGGAGGGTTTTTCCACGCAGCGAGTGGGCTTACTTGCTGTTTCGCTCCGGGGTTCGCCGTTGGGACCGAGTCTGCTCCTAGACTTGGCGGTCGCCGATGAGGAGGACAGAATCGAGCTGTCGATATATATATATCTGCCAACCTCCTACGAGAAATTGACCCCTTTTTGAAATTGCCACTGCACTCGTGTGAGAAAGTTAGAGGAATAAAGATGGCTCTCCCTTATCAGAACCAAGATTTTTATTCAATAAAAACTGTCCCCTCCAAGAGATCGAGGGAGGGAGTCCGTCACTAAATGACAGATGTCATTGTCAGGTTTGTTTACCTTTTCAACGGATGTTGATCTCGGCTTCTCTCTTCCGGAGAGAATTTTTGTGCGTAACAGTATACAGGGTGATTCACCTCCACATAGCTCATGAGCAGGTCCAGTTTTCTCAGGTGAATACCGGGTATAATGATATTCGGGTGTTTACCAAAATTTAATTCACCAAGTAAATTGCCTGCCACTGGCCCAAACAGCTGTTGCCTCCTTTCTGTGTGGAAATAGTTCAAGGTTTGGAAAACGGAAACAGTGATAAGTGAGTATTTTCGCAAGGGCTGAAGTAAGATGGATGAAAAGTACTGAAGGAATATAACAGGGGTCTTACAGGACTGTTCATGGTGACTTTTTTTTTCGGGAACGTGTTATATGAGATGTTTTGTTGGGAACTTTTTCCCTAGTCAAAAATTTTACATATATAACCTAATAATACCCAATCATTTATCAGTATGTCTCTCTCTCTAGAACCTACTGCATGGCTTATGAACTATTGAGAATTTAGGTGGAGGAACGAATCAAAATGTAAAAGGAGGCTCATTTCGTGCCATTTTGAAAAATATGAAAGTTTCGAGAAAAATCATTTTTTTCCATGCACACTTTGGCGCAATGCAAAGTTTTGCGGAATATTCAATTTTTCAACTTACCCTGATGCAATAAACTTCGTTTGTTCAAAAGCTATTTTTGTCCGAATTCATTCCGACAAGACACCCAAGAATGATTGTTTTGCATATTTGATAGGTTTGACTTCACGTACCAAGAAGTGTCCACTTGTTTCTTGGACGTTCAATCTAGAGAAACAGAGACATTAATTGGCCGTCGAGATCACCCGCGATCACGCCGCCAGATTTCTTTCTGTGGGGTGTTTTGAAAGCTTGAATCTACGCTGACAACTTGGCACGCTGAAAAGATTGAAAAGCCATATTCGAGCCGAAATTGAAGCGATCGGTGCTGGTTATTTGTAAGCAAAATATTCACTCGAAAATGCAACGATGGTTTGGAAATCCCACATACGCACCTGACCGATGTTGTTTTTCCAGAGTTGAATATATCAATCGCGAAAAGAGGTTATAATGGCTGGACAACCCTGTATGTATAGTACAGACGAACGAGCATGTTTCGCTGTACTCTTGGCAATAAGACATTTCCGGATGTATTTTACGGCAGCCTACTTTACTATACTTACATCGATTATAATGTATCGTAGATTATACGTGTCATAAAACTTGTTCGGCTATTATCAATTTGTGGTTTTTTTTTCCAATAACCATCGCACCTCTACCTTAAAGGGGGACTGTGGGTAAAATTTTGTGACAATTTCAAATTTTATATAACTGCGGGATGGCTTGTTAATTTTTAGTCAAAATCGCATCGAAAAATTCCAAGCCGTTACGAAGTTATCGTAAATTTTGTGGGCTGATAATGACGTCATACTGCGCACCGGAATGGACAGGTCGGCAGGCCAAGGCACCACGCCAACAATTACTAGACCTTTATAAAATGAAACAAGTTTATCAAACGGTAGACGCAGATCATTTGACTTTAATTTCAAAGTACGGTGACCCAAATTTCAGTGGCCATTTTTAAAAACATAATTAAGTGCGACTTCGCGATTTCGCCATGTTGCCGCTTTATTTCATTGACAGATAGAATCGCACTTCAATTATGTTTTCAAAAATGTCTACTGAAATTTGGTTCACCGTACTTTGAAATTAAAGTCAAATGACCTGCGTCTACCGTTTGGTAAATTTGTTTCCTTTTACAAAGGTCTAGTAATTGTTGGCGTGGTGCCTTGGCCTGCCGACCTGTCCTTTTCGGTGCGCAGTATGACGTCATAATCAGTCCACAAAATTTACGATAACTTCGTAACGGCTTGGAATTTTTCGATGCGATTTTGACTAAAAATCAACTAAAGCCATCCCGCAGCTATATAAATTTTAAAACTGACACAAAATTTTACCCACAATCCCCCTTCAAGGACGGAGTTGAATTGGTAAAATAAGCGTTGCGAAATCAATCTTTGTGGGTTCATTCCTTGACAGATTTGTACCATTTTGGTCTCTTTCGAAAGCTACAAGGATGGTTTGAGCTCATTGGCATTTCCATAATCAAAAAAAAAAAAAATGTGGGTTTATTCCTTGACGGAATTAACCCACAGAGATTGATTTCGCAACGCTTATTTTACAAATTCAACTCTGTCCTTAAGCATCGATTAGGTAAGTACATTTAAAAAACTGTTCAGAGCTTCAGGAGTTGAGATAATAATAATAATAATAATAAAACGCCTTTATTCACAATTGCATAGCAGCGGAGTTTAGCTAGCGCTATTCTTCCACTCAACTGCTATACAACGACCAAAATACAGTGTCTGGGAGAGTATTGACAGATGGAATTGAACACAATCGTTAATTGATATAAATAAAATCCAAATAGTAACAGACCAGAGATACAGCACAATACACAAACTAAACAAAAGAAAGCAGAACACGAGTCACAAGCCTCACTGTAACGAGAAAAAAATGATCTTGGCTTTTTTTCGGAACTGATCAACACTTAAAGACTTTAGAGAGTTGGGCAGCGTGTTGTAATTGCTGGTCGCATTGTAAGTAAATGACTTTCTGAATGAAGATGTTGAATGTTTTGGAAGGCTCAATGTATTCAGGTGGCGAATGTTCAAATTATGTAGTTGACCCCGAGATAGAAGCTTTTCTTTTAGATAAGGTGGAGTGGAGGTCTGAAGGACTTTATGTGTGAAAACCGCAATCTGCAATTTAACGCGATTTTCAATATTTAACCAATTAAGTTCTTTGATTTTTGCAGAAGTCCTGTCATATCTCCGCAGCCCAAACACAAACCTGCAACAAGAGTTCTGAACCCTTTGAAGGCGAGTTCTATCGACAAAGTCCAAGCACGGCGCATAGACGAAATTGCAATATCCTAGATGCGAGAGAACCAAAGAATTGCATAAGTTTTTTCGGAGTTGATGATTTAGGAGGTGACGACTCGCATAAAGCAATTTCAAGCTACAGTATGTCCTTTGTAAAAGCTTGTTTATATGTACACTGAATTTTAATGATGAATCAAGAACTAAGCCGAGATAATTAGAAGACTCCACATTCGGAATGGATTTGTTGTCAATGTGAAAAGAGATATCGTTTTCGTTTATTATTGAACGGTCATGTTTACTTCCAAACAATAAAATGGCACATTTCTTTATATTCAACGTGAGATTGTGTTTTTGCGAGATGTCGTGTATCATATCTACACTATTTTGGATGGTTTTTACTGAGTCGCGCAAGCTGGTTTTATTGAAACTGTGATAGAGACCTATGTCATCGGCGTACGCGTGAAAATTTATATTTATTTTATTCAAAATTTCTGTCGTATAAATGAGGTAGAGAAGCGGCCCTAGGATAGACCCTTGCGGAACTCCAGTAGGCAAAAAGGCGGATTCAGAAAATGTATTGTTGATTTTAACAATCTGTCTTCTATTAGATAGGTACGACCGTATAAATTCACAAGATGAATTACAAAATCCATAGAATTTCAGCTTGGAGCAGAGCAAGTCATGTTCGATCTTATCAAAGGCCTTGGAATAATCAAGCAATATCATGGCCGTAACTTTGTGATCATCACATGCTCTAAAGATATCGTCAGTAACCTGAGCAAGTGCCGAGATTGTGCTATGTGAGGCTCTGAATCCTGATTGGTGTTTGTTGAAGAGTTTCTCGCTATTGAAATATTCGTACATTTGTTGAAATACAATTTTTTCTAGGATCTTAGATAGGGCTGGGAGAATTGTGATTGGTCGTAGATCAGAAAATGACTGTGGGGTGCTATTTTTAGGTAGTGGTATCACTAATCCACATTTCCAACTTGGAGGAAAGTAACCACTTTCTAGACAGGAATTGATAAGATGGGTAACGTATTTATCAATGAAGGGCATACAAAGTTTTATCATTTTTATGGAGATGTTGTCAATACCATACGCCTCAGATTTTATGTTGATAATCGCTTTACTGATTTCTTCTACGGTGGCTAACCTGAACTCAAAATTCAAGCTGCGCCGCAGTTTACTTTCATTGTTGAGGTCTATTAAATCCTGGCTGTAGTGATCGACTTTGTTGACAGATGATAGATAGTTGTTAATTTCCTGGGGATTAGATAAGTTTGGTGGTATATCGTATGTAGTCCCAGATTTAACGTTGAAGTTTTTAAGAGTACTCCATACTTTTCTGGAATTCAGTTTACTTTCCTTGATAACAGACTCCAAATAAGATTTCTTTGCCGCCCTAATTGCAATCAAAGTAGAGTTTCTGAGTTTTTTATAAGTATTCCAACCTAAATCAGTTCTTGTTTTTTTGAATTCACTATAAGATGGAAGTCGAGAGAGTAAACTTCCGCATAGAGGTAGCTACGAGTCTAATAAAAAACACGTTCCTACAAAGGGACGAGCATTGTAGCATTTGAAGCATGAATCGGTACTTCGTGCTTTATAAAAAGCAGTTTCCACAAAAAAATATGAATTGTACGAAAAACGTAATACAAATTTTCAGTGGGTAACGATTGACATGCAAATACTGAATGTCGCTTGTGTGCTTTCTCATGTCCACCGACTGTTGGTACTTGAAAAAACTTTGGAAGTTTGGAACGGTGTTCTAATGCGTTCTGATAACCGATATTGTTTTTTTTTTCGGCAGTATTATAGACCTATCCCACTTCCAAACAAGGACCGCAAAATATCATCGGACGATAAATAAGTCGAGTGTTTTGAAAATCCCATAAATTTTTGTGCAAAACCACCTATCGAATACTGACCTTCTCATGCTGGGATGGATTCCGTTGCAGGACTCTACCGAACTTTTTTGCGTGACTGTTGTGTGGGTGTGTAGAGTAGGGTCATCCCGCCCGGAGTCTGTAGAATCAGGGCCGCGTTGAGCAGAACGAGAGAGAACTGAGTAGGATCTTTGCGGCCTGCTGCTCTTGAAGCCCAGCCCGCAGCACCTCGTGAACGTTTCCTGTAAAAGAAACACTACAAATGCTTTATTTAGCTAAATTACAAAGTCGACGGCAATTTCACGTTGTGGTGCGAGATTTTAACTTCCCTAAAAACTTTTTTTGTTTAGGTTTGTTAATCTCATTATAAAAGTGCCGTGACTGCCCGCGATGAGCTCGTTAAAAGAAAAGCGGAAGCACAAACCAACTCCAAACAACACTTTTTTGCTCGTTTGTTTTCCTAGTTCAAAAGTTCCAGGGGGACCGCAGTTGGAAACAGAAGGCGAATGAGGGGCTCGCATGTTTAGAATGTGCATGATCTGAATGTTGGTAGTGTATTGTATGTATGTATTTTTTTGTATAACCGGTATTGAGAAAAGTCTACGCCTATATGGTTCTGATTGTTCCCATTGGCCTTTATCAAAAGAATGATGCATTCTATCTGTTTCGAGCTCACTACTTAGTAAATTCCATAAACTGTAGACCATACCATCAAATTTTCATTAGTTCCACAGATATAACCACTGTTTATTTCGGGTTCACCTTGAGCAACACCATTTCTGTGCATCTCAATAAAGTTTTTTTTTTAAATAAATACGTCTAATCTCCAAAAGGCGAATGCCGATGCTTTGTCACGGTTAAATTCGCTCGCCTGTAGGGCCTGTGCAGTGTGCACCCCAGTTGGCTTTCGTATTTGTATTTATTTTGTTTTGTGTTGATTGAATCGAGTGTGCTCTGATCTGGTTTTGTGTTCCAGCGCCGCCGCCCCCCGACGTGGTGGTCCTCTCGAATCGTTGTCAAACTCTGGGGGCACCAAGACAACTAGATTCTTGGCGCCCGCGACTCATTCGAAACATCAGTTCCCTCCGGTAACAGGTAGCCGGTTGTGCCGTCAGCAAGAGGGCTGGCTACCACGCACGGAATCAGAGAAGCACACTGGGACGTGCCCAGGAGCACTCGACTAAGAGGTGTCACCTCATGGAACCTCAGGAATTGCGCTGAGCCCCCGGCATTGCTTCGGAAAGGGAGCCCGTTCTTTTTATATAGTTCTGAGTAGTTGATTAGCTAGTTCCGTATCTTATTTACGTATCGTATAGTATTTCTGGCCCTTACCTTCTACGGGCACCATGCTTTATTTTCAAGATTATAATTCCCCATTCTTGATTTTTTTTTAAATTGCTGAAAAACTAAAGTTAATCGAACAGTGCTGTGTTTGCTTCCCGAACTCCGACTCGTGAATCAGATGGAGGGCTTTAGCTACCCTCTATTGGGGGTTCTTTCTAAGCTGGCTTAGCTGGCATGTAGCAACTTCGTCTACCGATATATGCTCCTATACTCGAAGTAACTGATGACAGTCTATTTGTTTAGGTTGAATGAGTGCTATTCACAAACGGTGCTGGTGAATATTGTCAATATTGAAATAATATGACAAGTTGACTATGAACTACATATATATGAGTGACTTCATCTCAACATTGACTATTTTTGCTACTTACTACTTTCTAGGTAGGTAGCTACTTACATCATGTCTTGCAGACTTACCTTTGCAGCTTTTCTTGCAATTTCGCTGCACAAGCTGCACAAAAACTGAATCTGTCGGTTTGTTGTCATTCATATGTCAAGTTTTCAATGTTGGCTGAGGTCAATACCTGTCGTGAATAGCACTAATTAGATATCTATCCCAGTTTTCAGGTATAGCTACAGGTATATTACAATTTTGTGAAGTTTGAGAACCAAGTGTTGAAAAAGTGATAGCGATTTGTCGTTACGTGCCCAGCTACAGCTATCCACTGAATAGTATGTAATGCGGCTTTTTATAGGCATCCTCGCGTACCGCGTGCCACAGACATCTTGAAACGTACCTAGAGGCGAAGAAAACTGGAGGAAAATACCGGCACAAATTGGGTCAACAAAACTCATGAATTAAAATATTGCAATAAACATTTCACCCGGCATTTCCCTTTGTTCTCCCTGGAAAACTTCACTTCCCAAGAATTTGTCTTCATTTCACATCGTAGTATAATCCAGGCTAAACTCCGAATTTATCAAAATTAAGACGATGCGAGTGTGCCCGCGGGATGATGCAAATGAGCATAAATACCGACAGTACGCGATGTGGAAAACTTTGTGCGGAAAATGCGCGGTGATGAGTCCCAACACACGATACAAGGTCTTTGACTTGAAAGTGGAAACCAAGTTTGTATTTTTTCGCTCAAAGCCCAACTTTCAAACTTTCAACATTATTCACTCGCACATCAGTATGTGGACAGATTGGAAAACCTTTTGAAACTTTACTTCCTCGGTCATTTCCTTTCCGAAAGCCCGAGATCAAAAGCGACATGTGTCTCTGGTATTTGAGATATTAGCCTCCGGAGGGTTCGATCGAAATTTGATATTCAATCATCAATCAATTATTAATCAACTTGAGAATGGGTGAAGACGCACATCCCACAAAATTAATTCCGAAAATGATAGGGAGAACGTGTGAAATTTCGAAACCTTAATTTATTTTTCACCTTGTAGGAACTTTAGAAAAAAGTTTTGACCGGTCAAATTGAGTTATATTATAAGAAACATTTTCCGATAGTTTCTACCCTTTCTTGTTTCCAAGCAGTGATGTCACCGACATCTTTTTTCAAAATTGCGACCCTCTATTTTTCACAGATTTGGATAGATTATGTGTGGAGAGGGAGACCAGCAAATGACTGAATGTTCGTTATTGTCAGGATTTCCATTAGTTGGGTCCAATCTTCCAGTTACCTGTATATTGTTGTGATTATACGTGTTACGTGATAAGTAGAGACCGGATTCTAGGCAAAATGCCTTTCTGTTTCTGTTTTAGGCATGTGCACGAGTGCGGCCTGAATCGCAGCCCACTAGAATCACGTAGAAATCAGCCAGCCTGTATCTAAATATGGAATAAACAATTATTCTATTTTACTTGAAATGATACGCTGATATCGTTGTTTGGATGTTGGCGAGAACTGGGAATTACATGTTCATGTAATTATTTGGGTTGGCACATTAGAGAATTCTGATTTCAAAATAATGCACAATGCACATGTAGGTATATGTATGCCTTTTGAGCTTATTATTTAGGCGAAATTAATTTTTACATGTGGAAAAATAGTTTGGTGGAGTTTTGTGTGGTATATTTTCACTCAATGAAAATTTTTTATCGCAGAAATGGCGCTGAAATATTCAGTTCAATATTGATGAGACTCATGAAAAACTCATTTGAACTATTTTGAAAATGTTTTTTCAAAAACTTTGAATTGATTGTTTCTCATAAAAACTTTTCATTTGGTGGAAACGACGACCAAAAACTCCACCCATTTTTCCACATTTGGAAATAGATATCGCCTAAACTATCCCCCCAAAAGGCAGACATGGGCATCATTTTGAAATCAGAATTCCATAAATTATCCAAATCTGTCTAAAAAATAAGAGGTTGCAATTTGCAATTTAAAACAACTGTCAAGGAGGTCACTGCTCGAGAACAGGGAGAGATGAAAAGAATAAATCATCAAAATTCCTACAGGGGCAAAAATAAATCCAGGTCTTGAAACTTTACACGATCTCTGAACAATACACTCATCAGCCCCGTGCATCAACAGCGGGTTTGTTGAGTTGTTTATGCCTGGCTCAGTGAAATTCCATTAGAGTTCGAGAACACCACTTCCTTAAGTACAAGGTTAAGGTTATTGAGAATGTCGCAAAGCAAATAGCAGGGATATTAAACTGGAAAGTCCTTGTTTATTCCGTTCCTTCTTCAACTTCCTCGTGCTGGAGTATCGGCGCTGTATATGGATTTTGTCTGCTGATGGTGGGTCGAAGGACTCGGAAAGGATCTTGGAATGTTTCCCCTGATTTGCGTGGGAAAGTGATATAGGGGAAGTGGAGGATATCTCGCCATGTGATAAGATACAAAATGCTTACATATCCTCTCGGGCTGAAAACGAGGAGGACGAACCCCAATTAAATTCCACAAACTAAGTGCGCCTTTGGTGTTTATTATCGTCCAACAGATCTTCCTGTTTGTTTTATTTATTCAAACGGAATGGCGCGTCTGACCAAAGCGCTTATGGCATTACAAAGGAGTTAGAGGAGGGGTTTGTTGTTGGATTACGTTTGTTTTGTTATGTTGACCAGATTTGGATCGAGCGATGAACATAGTGCAGGTTTTCTACCCACGGGCCTGTCTGCTATGACCCAGTTTTCAGTACCTATTTCAGTGATCCTACATTGAAGGATTTCTTTGGAGTTTTTCTGCCCTTCCCAGCAGGAGGTGCCTTCCTAATCTTCTTTCAAAAGCCCTTTGTCTTCACGCCTTTTTCCGGCCTCCCAGAGGCATCCTTATTTAATTTTTGAGCATCTTTTAGTTTTGTAGAATTTACAAGCGTTCCTTCATGATTTGGTAGACTTTCCGAAGTAGTGTAGGTAGCATAGTGTAGATAGGTACATGCAGAAAAATCCAGGCATACTTGATTCTCCTCACTTGGTCAATTTTAGCGAATCCGTGAAACCACTCACATCATATATTATTTTTCATCATTCCGTTTTTTCTGGAGCTTTACTGAAGTTTAGAGCTTTTCAAACTTCAATCATCAATGATAATTTAATTGATTAATGAGCTTGGCCAAATTATGAAGAAAATTCTAGTTTGGTGCAGAATGCTGATAGAGCGGACTATTTCACACTGTATCTGCTGAGAATACTGAGATTTCTTCTGCCATGCCCGAAGTAACGAGTCTGATATTTAAATCGTTCAGCGGTGCACGACAAAATATCCAAATACCCAATATTCAGATATTTTTTTTTACCTCTAGCTATAACAACAAAATTCCAGATCTCACTCGATTGCAAGTTGATGGAATATACCTACCTGCATGCCTTGAACAAGTCTTCCGATAGTTATTCAAATCGAAACTTCCCGAATACCCACTTATCCTTTATATTTTTATGGCATCTTGTAAAAATGATGCAAATTAGCTCTGCGGCATTCTGCAATTCCTCTTTCCTCAATCTTGTGTTTATCTAGGATTTGTTGTTGTGGAAACTTCCTTAAATTGGATCAGAAGAACCCTCTATAGCTAATAGCCGCGGCCTTGTTTACACCTAGACTTTACCGGGACCATAATTACATTATCAAAAGAATCTACTGGTTAGTTCTCAGAGATGGTGAGCTCGTGTTAACAAAAACTGTGTAGGACTTAAGGCTGGTGCCGCTGGTGGTAGACTCTCAGCTCGGTTTTCTGAGACCTTGTTTACACCGGCAAATAATGTGGTTCGGACTGAAAGAAACTGAAAGAAGTGAAATCTGGAAATTTGAACATGCCTGCCAGATGCTTGTATACTCGGTCCTAAGTTTAACAGGGGTGCTGATTTCGAAGTACTGGAAACTGTATACATACAGGTGTTCGCAAACTTGGGGTGGAAAATTGAACCGTAGTTAGGGAAATGCTTCAAAAGTGCCAGAAAAATGTTGAAAAAAATGTATGATTCTTATTTTTGGAAATATGGAGGGTCAAAAGGTGGTCCTAACCCTTCCTATTTTTGTTATTTTAATGGATTTTGAAAAACCTTCTCCATCAAACCCAGAAGCAAGTTTTTTGTACCTTTGAATGTGTCTTGTAATTTTACTTAGTGTACAGGGTGCGTCATGAATCGTAAAAATCTATTTTTCCTCGAAAATGCCCGTGAAAGGTTCTAGAGGTTATTCTCTAACAAAATTGGAAAATTGAAGAACTGTTAAATTTTTTTAGCCGCGGTATCATAGGTACCTACATTACCTGAATAATGTTACCTGATGAAACTTGATTGATTAATGTAAACTTATGCATTTTCTCTAATAGTTTTCCAGATTCTGGAGCGCTGTGCTTCCAGATTCTTCTAGGCTTGTGAAATTATCATCTTGTGAAACGTTCTATATGCATATTATTCTAGGCATTTCTGGAAAGACGCTGGTGACTGGAAAAAAGATGATTGTTGCTTATGTTGTTGTTGATATGATGGTCCGTAATCGTAATCACCAAATTAGGCTTTCAAGCTGTTTCAACTATTGGTATCAACAAGAAGTACCTATGTTTTGAGTCAGTAGGATAATTATGTAATTTCTGTATTTTGAATCGGTACGATCATTATGTAATTCCATAGGAAACCTGCCAGGTTTTAAAAATATAACAAAGTGGCAAAAAATTCAGTTTAAAAATATTCACTAAACAATACATTATTACTGGCATTAAAAGCAATTAGCAGCTAATACAAAAAAAGAGAGTTATGTTATAATCGTAAATATTTACATTCGATGTTGATTGCAGAGCAAAAACAAAATTTTTGTTTCAGCAGCGGAAAATTTCGAATCGCACGGTCGTTTGCCTCGATGCGATTTTAATTTTAGACCGCCGTGCCGTCGTCGTCGCCATTAAAAAATTATAAAATTTCATTGACTCGCGAATTGTTGTTTCTTATTTTATGGAAATTTGGTTCAAATGAACTGGTTTTCAAACCTTTGATGTCATCACAACAACAACAAAAACAATGAAGCTAATTATTCACCACCACCTCGGTGCCTCCAACTTTTCCTTGAAAAAAAATTAACTTGATAACTTGATAACCATATTGCTGGCTCAAAAGCCGGGCGAATTATCATCTCTGCCTGCCAGACCCAAAGAAGGTCTTCTCTAAATGATAATAAAAGCTCATGCGAACTTGGTAAGTTTTATTGTGGCACTCGCTGCGAAGCAGAGGCGCAACACCCCAGAATTAATCTCATAAATACGGAAGGAAGGGATGAGGGAATCTCGACCGAGTAATGGTCCTGCGAGGATTTAGATCGACATGCGAAATTTCTGCGCCGTCGGAAAGCTAGGCGGTGGCAGTTTTCCACTTCTTCACTCTTAATGCACTTTTTGTTTGTGTGCCTGATTGAATGCCAAATCTGATTGAGCATTCATTGAGCAGAATTGTCACGCCGGAAAGGAAACCGAAGCTTCAGTCTTTGAAGCTCCGGGCCCAGTGAGTCTTTGGGGGTTAGCACGCTGTTGGCACCAGTGGGTTGCTTGATATTAAATTACGAAACAACCGCACAGTGTGGAAATAAATCGCGGTTTGGTTGTTTCTTTTGCAGAGTTTATGAGCAAAAGTATTTTAAGTATTAGGCTGAAAATGAAGCATGATAACGTATTACGACTTTACACAGTGTTGCGTTATGATAATGCCGCGGATTCTTCTCGCAACCCGTTCCAGGGTAGTTTACCTAAGTGATAGCAGATCATCAGGGGGGCTATAAGGTAGCAAGATTATTCCGAAAGCGTGCATCATAAAAATCAACGATGCCCCAAGGAGATGCAGAAATCTGCCTCCGGAAGCGACACCAAGAGACCACTACTGGAATTACATCATTGTATAATATCTAATACCGTATGATCAATAACTTTCCTTCTCTAGGCAGGCTGTGGTCTGGTCATTGGCAGGCAAACGAGGCCGATTTTGGCCAGACCACAGCCTGCCTAGAGGAGGAAAGTTTTCGATCATACGGTACTACAATCAGTACAATCATAGCATGTCGATAAGTAAGTGAACTGCGCACTGAAAGTGACCTAAATCTTGAGTGAGTATGTTTCCAGGTTTTTTTTACCCGATTGGCTCACGTATTAGACTACCTACCACCCTAATTTGGAGATGTTCCAAATTAATTATACAGGGTACAGGGCGCTCAATCAAGTACTGCAAACAAAGTATGAACAATTGAACAGCTCCAATTTCGTAAAAAAAATCTTTTTTTTCATCTGTTTCAGGTGAGGATGTTGTTCCTATAACTTGAGGCGGTTTCATGAATTTTGCCTAACTATATCTCTTTGAATTATAGGCTGATCTTAAAAATGTAACCTTTTTGGTTTTCCAGCAAAAACTTTTTCCGTTGCTGGCCGATTTAAAAAAATTAAATTCTGTTGGAGCCAAAGGCTGAAATAAACAGAGTCGATGATTGGGATTGACTTGAGACAAAAATTCTGAATAAATGGATTGAATCAAAAGTGACCCAAATCTACTTGCACCCTAGAAATCTGGGTTATGGAACAAAAACTGTTGACATTACAGCCTTAATAGACCCTTCACAGATAATTGCTAGCGTGCAGCCGGGTGACAGACTGACAGACAGACTTAATGCAGACATCACTGCACGAGCGTTGGGGGTTTGAAGAAGTCTGGATGAACCATGCGTGTAGCGGCGCAATGGGATGGACCTACCATAAAACATACAAGCGCCACATTGCAGCTCGGTGAGTCTAGTTGGTTTGGTCATGGTTGGTCTGGGAAGGTGATACAATGAGTGTGAGGCCTACGTACAGAACCCTTCTTTCCCTCGATTGAAAGGAGAGTCCAGAGCTACACACACACAGGCTTTACATATGATAGTGGTGAGAAAATCTATGGGCATTATAATAACGTCGGCGCTTCGCTTATCTTATACAAATCGTACAAACGCCAAAATGTTTACGGCATAGAAATAGGAGCGAAAACACAATAACGGATTTCCAAAGCGAGGCCATCATATCGCGCGCTGTATTTCCACTCGGGCCTTTTGGGGGTTTCCACTTTCCAGTCGTTATCGCCAGCTCAGGCATAAAGTGGATGCAATCTTTTGCGATTTATCTGGGGAGAGTGCGTCGCGTGATTTATTCACTGAGAGCAGAAATTGAAAAAAAGATACAACAGAAGCACATGCAGCCATCCAGGGGACGTCCGCCTCTAGGAAACGTCTTGTCTCAGGTCGTCGTCGTCCGTAATATCGTGTCTGCTCGTCCAAATTCCAAAGCACAATACAAAGAAATGTCTTACCTTGAAAGCTTCCCTGAACTTGACGGACATGATGTTGTACAGTATCGGATTGATGGTCGCAGACATGTAGTAGAGGATGCCGCTGATGTAAGTCACGATCTCGTAGATTTTGAGGTAGAGGGAGTGCGTCTCGTCGTCGTATTTTCGGTACGAGGAGAAGATGGTGTAGAGCCTCTGGGCGTGGAATGGAGCCCAGCAAATGAAAAACGCCACCACGACAGCCACTGGAAAAAAAGTTCACGTTTTAGAGAAACAATTTATTCATTTACATCGGTGATTATATTTTGTTTCCAGAAATATAGCTTGCGCCTGAAGCGGACCTCAATCCATCATCTGCAGAGTGTATTATTGGTTTGTATTTATGTTTATTTTGCATCTACGGGTATGATGTTGTTCGAAAAAAACCTATTTGTATTGTTTGAAATTTTGATTCAAAGTGGTGAGTATATTTATAGCAGAGAAATTCGGGCAGGAGTGAAACCTCTGCTCAACATTGTGCCCTGAACAGTGACGTCTTTAGGGCCCCGGCTTTTTTGAGGGCCCCCGACGCCTCCTTAAATTTCCAAAAGTAGACTATTTTTGTAAAAAATATTGTTCTCATATCCCGTTCACGACGTTTATTTAATTATGTCACTTTCTGAGCTGACCGTGCGCCCCTCCTTCAACCCCCAAGCGCCCACGGCGTTCCATCCCACTAAAGCAATCCGGAAAAGACCGGTTTTCTGTCGAAAGTTTCCAAAATCCAGCCAATAAATTGTGGCTGCAGAAAGAAGGGATTCGCATGCACTGCTCTGTGTAGATGCATGCCTGAAAAATTTCGAAACAAAATAGAAGACTCGTGATGCCTAAGAAAATCATGGGCTAACTTTGACACTTTCTAACATATTTGCCTTTCTCAATTGCATGTGGATTATACATGATTGGGTACCTACATGCACACATCAAAAGAATCTAGGGGACAAGCAAATTCAGACGATTTCTAAAATCATCATAACTTCTGATTCCTATAAACGATTTCATATCAGTCTTCAGTGTTCGATAGCCCAATCTTTTGTTTTATGCCTTGATCACGTCAAATACGAACAGTGTTTCACAAGGTTTCTACAGGGTGATCAATGGAACAGTGTAAAATTGCCGAAAGCTCAGTACGAGCGCGATTTCCCAAAAAAAAATAATTCATGCATCCCAAAAGCACAGTTATGAAGATCAGTGTTTCAGCTTCAGTAACGTTTTTGAATTTTGAAAATTGAAGGTGAATTGCTAAAGATATTGATCATTTCGTGCCGCCATGTTGAAATTCCAAAAAAATTATCCGATTTCAATGAAACTTGGATTACACTCATATCTCTCCCGTGAAAAGGTAAAACCTAGTAACTGCCTTTGGGCAAATTGTGCAGGAGAGCGCAAAGAAGTTCCCAGTTTTGCCATAAGGATTGCTATGGCAAAATAGAACAGATATTAGCGGTAATGGGGGTTTTCAAGGTTGAATTTTTCATATTTCATAATATCTTCATGATTTGGGTAGTATTTTGGAAAATAATGCACTTACTATGTTTTTCCATTAGGAATACCAGCATATTACTTTGGAAAAACCTAGCACAATGGCTTGCTATTTAGGAACTTCTGAAAGCTATCGAATCTCAAATGGAAAAACATAGTAAGTACAATTATCATCATCCCTGTTATGTTAAAACTCATATTTGATGTAACTTTCAAAAATAGAACCAACGAACAAACAAAATAGCGTTTCCAAAATAATATTCCAATCGATATAAATTGATATATTAGGCAGGGATTTACATTCGAAATTGCACGCAAGAAAAGTTACGATTCGAGTTGCGATTGAACTAATCAGGAAACAAAATAATCAATTACATAGGTAACTAACCGAGTAACTAACTGACATTACAAACAAATGAAAAACAACAATGCCTTCAAAATTTACTTTCAGGTACCTACTTATGAACCAAATCAAAGTATACTTATCTCCATCGATGGCACTTTTTTCTGGTGGGTCTAATCACGGTGGCTCTTGTAATTGAAACAATATTTTAATTTTTACAATGAACCATCGTTGTAATTATTAATTGTAACAATAATTGCAAAATCAACTGAATCACAATATTGTTTCAATTACAAGAGCCACCGTGATAAGACCCAAAAGCAGCAACAAAAATTATAGCTCAAAAATTACACTTTCCCAACTTTATTCAAAACAAAAAAATTAATAACATTTGATGTCAAACCAGATGATGCATCAGACGAAGCAATATTTTTCCAGAAAAGTCTCTTCACCGGTGGCATTTTGGGCACAATTCTCTCAAAAATTTTGTCTTTTTTCAAATAATTTATTCCTCAATTGTCTTCTCTAATAGTTAGGATAGAAAAGTCGAAATTTTTGTGATGTCGGCGTGTCGGACCTACATTGTTGTATTTTTGTGAACCTAAAATAATGAGAGAGTATAATACTAAATTATAATTTTGGAAATATCACGACGATTAGAACTTGAGTGCTCCTGGAACAATGAAATTAACTAAGCTCACGTTTATTAGTAGCCAAAGCTCAGAGAAGCTTTTCCCCCGAAGACATTTTTATGCCAGCAAAACACAATTGCTATCAATAATAATTATTAACTAGTTCATCATACGACCTCTCTTTTTGATGTTTTAGCGGGAGAATCGAGTAAGAGCACGTATCGTATAACGGTCCAAACGGCAACAATGGGGCACATGGTGCTAAGAGTGTTTATACTGGGGGTGTGTAAATCTTTTTGTGTTGTGTTTTTTTGGGTATAACGCGTGAAAGCGCAGTTGATTTACTTAACCTTCAATGGCCTTTTGAAGTGTGACTAGTAGGTAAATTTAGGGTGCCTATTCAAGCAACGTACTACAAAGTATGAACGGAAGTATGGATTCATAGCATCCATCAATGAACTATCAGCTCGACTGAAAAACACGCACAAAAAATTGGAGAAATCCAGTAAGAGCCATGCTGAGTTCATCTAGATCATAATATCCTGAATAAAACACCGGAAAAACCTAGTAAGCCACCCTCGAGGCCACCCTGCTATGTTTATCCATTGTAAAATATCTACAATGCCGCAAAGATGCTGGGTTTTACCTTTGGAAGGGATACGTGCTATGTTTTTCCACTGTGAAGTAGACTAGAAATGCACTTACTAGGAAATTCCATACGTTCTAATTTATTCATTTTTTTGAATATTGATCCAAAACCAATATCTGAGTGAAAGAAATACTTAGAAGATTCCGAATATGTGAAAAACTCATTTTACCAAAAAATGTGGGTTACTAGGTTTCACCTTTTCACGGGAGATCTGGTTTCAGTAATTGGAAGTCCAAGGTCAAATGTCTTTCTTGGTCACTTCCACGCCTCCACATTAAACTTTTACGTAAATGATTTGATTCTAGTGTGTTTCAAGTTTCATTCAAATTGAATCATTTATGTAAAAAATTCAATATAGCGGCTTGAAAGTGATCGAAAGTGACATTTGACCTTGAAATTCCAATTACTTGAGCCAGACATGATGAGTGTGTTCCAAGTTTCAATGAAATCGGATCACTTTCTTCTTTCTTGGAAGTTCAACATGGCGGCACGAAATGATCAATATCTTTAGCAATTCACCTTCAATTTTCAAAATTCAAAATCGTTACTGAAGCTGAAACACTGACCTTCATAACTGTGCTTTTGGGATGCATGAATTATTTTTTTGGGAAATCGCGCTCGTACTGTACTTTCGGCAATTTTACACTGTTCCATTGATCACCCTATAGAAACCTTGTGAAACACTGTTCGTATTTGACGTGATCAAGGCATAGAACAAAAGATTGGGCTATCGAACACTGAAGACTGATATGAAATCGTTTATAGGAATCAGAAGTTATGATGATTTTAGAAATCGTCTGAATTTGCTTGTCCCCTAGATTCTTTTGATGTGTGCATGTAGGTACCCAATCATGTATAATCCACATGCAATTGAGAAAGGCAAATATGTTAGAAAGTGTCAAAGTTAGCCCATGATTTTCTTAGGCATCACGAGTCTTCTATTTTGTTTCGAAATTTTTCAGGCATGCATCTACACAGAGCAGTGCATGCGAATCCCTTCTTTCTGCAGCCACAATTTTTTGTGCGACAGGGAGTTGCACACCCACAGCCACAGTATACTGTATACTAGAGACAAGATTTCTTCGGGAACTGGCCCTCACCGGTAAAACTTTGCCATCTGCCCATGCATGCACCTTCCAGCCGCAGTCACTGGGCGACGGTGCCTCTTCAAAAATTCGCCAAAAATAATTAATTGCGGTTTAGGAATTATCAATTAACAACTATCAACAACTAAACGTATTTGTAATGCAATTTTCTATGTATGAAAGTCAGACAGATTTTACTTTGGACAAGTAAAAGACAAGACAATTGATTTCATTATCAAATCTTCTAAAAATTGGAGTAAAACAGATTCAACTACAGTAAGTAATAAGACAAAAGTTTAAAAACCAATCATCACCTGTCTGCTGCAACTCCGCACCTTTACATCTGGAACAATTATTATAGAAAACAGTAGATACTTCTTGCACAATAATAGCGCCCGCCTCATTAAGTGACAACTGACAATTGGGCAATGATATTAAGCACTGGCGTAGCCAAATGAACATCATTGGCGGGAGACCGGGATATTACCACCATCAAGTCTAACATATCTAGTCATGTTCAGCAGAGTTCAAAATATAAGTAAGTAGTTAACAATCTGTAAACTGTTGTTGCATAATTTGATTCCCTTTAAAGTTGGACAACACGCATAATGAGTCGGAATGGTCACCCAGATGTCTTCGAAATTGGGTCCCTATCCTTCTACAACTCCGAAAGCAGAATTTTGAAAAAAATCAGACAAGTGTGATTCAGGAAAATCAATGTGTTTTTTGTACGTTCATAACTCTTCGCTAACTATAGGTACCTACGCCATCTTGAATTTGAGACATAAGTAGTAAACATTTCAACTGTTAACGTACCTAGTTGTGATCAGCAGAGTCCAAAACATAAGTAACTACCTGGTAACTGATTGTTACGTGATTTTATCTTAAGCAGAAAGTAGAGAGAGACTTTTTTCCATCCACATTGTACCTGCATACCTATGATTGCTATTTTATGAAGAAAATCAGATTTTTTTTACTTTTTACCCTTGACACATTTTCTTACATTTACCTTTGTCCATTGCATGTGTGATAATACATAATTGGGTACCTACATAATTATATTCTATGCTTTGGTACAAAAATGTACCAACATCCTAATTATCGTTCATTTCTAACTTTTCACTCTGATTTGCGCCTGAAACTAGGCAACACTAATTCTAGGACGAATGACCGCCCACAGGTCCTCGAAATTATTCTAATCATCTTCTACACCCTCAAAAAAATTCAAAATGGAAGAATTTTGAGAAAAATCGAGCTAGAAATGCCTTTTTGGTGCGCTCGCCACTCTTCTCTGACTATACGCCATCTTGAATTTGAGACATAAGGAGTGAACATTTCAACTGTTAACATACCTAGTTGTGATCAGCAGAGTCCAAAACATAACTAATAACCTGTTAACTGATTGTTACATGATTTTATCTTGAGTTATTCGTAAATTTGTTTCTGATTTGCTCCTGGAAGTTAGACAACACTAATTTCAGACCGAATGGCTTTCCAGAGGTATTTGAAATTGGCCTCATCATTTTCTACGACCCCAAAAACATAAGAAAAGAGAGAAAAGAAATAAGCTTTTTATGCGCGCACCCTGTTTTTACCCTCAATTTTCCGCCATCTTGGATTTAAGGGACAATAAGGGGTGAAATTTCGAAAAGATAACACCCCTAGTCGTGTTCAGCGGGGTCTAAAACCTAAGAAACCACCTGTTAATCAATTGTTACACGATTTGCTTCTAGGAGTGATTTCTAGGCCTCTTTTGAGATTTTCTGCCTAGTCTATTCTTTTTTCCCGCAAACCTTTATAAGGGGGCCCCCTCATTGCCTGTGCCCGGGGCCCCATTTGTTCCAAAGACGGCACTGGCCCCTGAAAAATACCTACTCCCATCCCACGGCATTACTTTTCCAACAAGCCGGGTTGTGCATGCATCGTTGCCATCCTTAACACCTCCCTGAATTCCAGCTTCTTTTTGTTTCAAGATATGTAGGATAGAAAGCAAACATTCGCCGACTCCAGCGATAGGTAGAACGAAATAACTTCTCATGCCTTACTTATTTTTTTCTGTGAGTTTACGTGGCTGAGGCCAATATAAAGGATACCTTGTTTATTTTATTCTTTGTCTGAGGTGACTGCGAATAAACCACTGCATCCATCACTTAGGATGTGTCGATTTTCTCAGTTTGGTTGATGAGCTTTGTTGTTGTATTGCTCTTGAGGTCTTGATTTTGTTTGCAACTACGAACTACTTAATTCGGGGTGCCAAAGTCAGAACAACATACCTGTCAAAATGTTTCGTCTTCCTGTGGATCTCAACGACCACCTCGACGACACTAAGTGATTTTATGTACATCATTACTTTGAAGAGCAGGCTTCTTTGTCAAAGACGACAATATATTATTTATATTGGAGCTTGGCTGATGGAAAAAACCACCCGAATCAGTATGTCAAGTTCAAAAGGTCAAGTTATTTAATCTCTGGTTTGGAATTCAGTAGCAATAATCAATAATGCAACGATATGAAAAGCGCTCCGGGTTTTTCATACCGCAAAAAAAACCTTATAGAGCACCTCTCATCTCTGATCTCTTGATTACTATTGTAGCAGTTCATTAGTCTGTAGCTGAAGGTGCCTACATACGTACAGCTTCTGAGAACCGAAAAAACTGCCATACACAAAAAAAAGATGAATACGAGACTGGTGGCTTAATTATTGGGTAATCCTTCATCCACGTCGTTTCTCGTGGGAATTTCGTTTTTACATGCAATTCAGTGTGTTCATATTTCAATTCTCGGGCAGCTAATCAGTTCACGTTACGTGTTTATTCTACTTTTCAATATAGGCGGACTCGAATCAAAGGACTAATGAGTATCATGGGAAATATTTGCATTGCTTCCTAGAGCTGTTTGAAGAGAGGCATCCGATTGGCAGGCATGCAATGTTTTTTAGGGCAGCAGCTCAACCCACTTTTCCGTCGATATTGAATTCCAAAACATGCCTGGTTCTCACTCGAATCTTTCATGAGGCTGGTTTAATCTAGAGGGTGCACCCACCTACTGTATGCTAACGAATGACTAAGTTTTTTAGACATTGATATGGTGGTTATGGTGGATATGGTGGTGATTATTTCACTTCTGTATCTACCTTAACACCAGTAGATCTCCCGCAAAGTTCCTTTGCCATTGTCAACCAGAAGCTCAACATTTAGGTACTTCTACAAAAGCTCTATCGCTTTCAAAATGTCAAAGTTTACCATATAGAGGCGACCGTTTCACTCTCGTCTACTCAAATTATTGGAGACGTACGATTCAAACAATATTGACAAGGAAACCAAATTCCGGATAGCCCTGAACACGGACAGTAACGGACTTCACAAGTGTGAGAAACTTAATTTTTATAACAATTGACCACGTGATTTGTTTACTTTTGTATGTGAAATTATGCATATTTACTGATGACAAGATGCTCCCTGTGCTAAATTTACGAAGCTGCCACCATCCAAACGGTGAGTTTTCTCACAGGGCATATACCTACTTATTTACTGTAATTGATTATGTGTGTGTAATTAAACATGAGAACCTCAGCAGTGCTTATACGGAGTAGACGGTCAAGGTTTTGTCCAAACTTATACGCTACAGGGGCCTTGTGCATTATCCCTTGGCCTCATTGCATGATGCAGGATTAGCGAATGGCCTTGTGTAGCTGGACTCAGGAGCCTTGTGCGAGTATCGCCTGGCTTCATTGCACGAGTTGGCATAGGGTCAGGTTATTTGTATCTGAGGTGATCATCTGGCTAGACAAACCAAGAATGAATTATAATCACGCTTGATACATGTGATGTGGTATTGGAAACAAGTGCTTGTTGTGGGTACCATTGTACGTTTCATTATCACGGTGTTTACTTGGACTCTGGCTAGTGTTTATGTGATGTTTCCAGATTGCCTATAGAACACTAGGGTCAGGTTATTTGTATCTGAGGTGATCATCTGGCTAGACAAACCAAGAATGAATTATAATCACGCTTGATACATGTGATGTGGTATTGGAAACAAGTGCTTGTTGTGGGTACCATTGTACGTTTCATTATCACGGTGTTTACTTGGACTCTGGCTAGTGTTTATGTGATGTTTCCAGATTGCCTATAGAAGGCCAAGTCGCGTATTCAGTAAGGTTAAGTGGAAATGTTTTAGAGTCAAATTGATTCGAGACTTACTTGAAGTTGAATTCAACACTGAATTGACCTGAGATCAATTCATGAGAGAGCGTTATGCTCACGCCCGTTTTTATCTTTTCAGAGCCAGATGACCATGACCAAACCGCTGCCTTCCACTTGTTTTCAAGATTGTCAATCGGATTGTTTCATTAATTTGTAAAGTTGATTGATGATGGAACCAGACGGTTATTCAAGTAATTGTTTCACTTTTTGTTTCGAGTAACTAGATGCCCTCCCGGAATTTCCTGGCCTACAGTAATTTATCGTCCTACACAAGTCATCATTTGCACCTAGCCAGCTTCGAGGCCAGCTTTTATCACCGTTTTTGTATCGAACAAAAAAGTCCTAGCTCAACCGGTGAGAAGAAAGCACGATTTCAAAAACAGTCAAATCAACAGAAAATATGCCCACAAAAGCGTCTCAAACACCCGACATGCAGCAAAGTCAATATGGAGTCAAGTCTCGAAACTACACGAGCAACAAAAGATCCATGGACAGAAATTGTGGTGATCTCTGGCATACGTACGGAAGAGCAATCTTGTGGAGGAGGCAAACATGTTGCGTTGGAGTTTGGTAATGGCTCATTACATGCATAATGCCGAAAACAAAACAAAAGCAGTGTGATGAAACGCGCTTTCAGCGACTTTTTACAAATGCATTTTTAATAAGACTTCCGCGTGAAACCATTCTATATTTGGGTCTATCGCAGTGCCGGATTTAAGCATGGGCGACAGGGGCGATCGCCCCGGGGCCCCCACATGTTACCACAAATTTAGGGCCTCCACAAATCCAAAACACCTTATTTAATATCATTATTCCGAGAGTATTATTCCTTAGAAAATCCTAAGGCCTAACTTGAGGCCTCCACAAACTGCTGTCGCCCCAGGGCCTCCACATTTCTAAATCCGGCACTGGTCTATCGATGCGGGGACGGGGACGCGGCAGGAATTCGGATTCTCGCGGGTCAAAGGGGATTCTTGTGTCGTGCAGCGTGCTTTGTCGAAACTAGATGTGTCCCGCGACGTCCTGGAAGATTCTCATTATAGGTGGGTGATTCTTGAATTATTTGCTTAAGATCTAATTCACATCCCTTTTGGTTTGTCTGCATTTATTTTTGAATTTTAATACGCCTTTTGTTATGCATGGAGGGCCGAGTTATGAATTTGAACCTGCGTCGGCCGTCAATTTTACTCGTTTCCAGGAATTCAGAACAAAGAAGAGGACCGAAAAGGGGGTTTCGCGGTTTCTACAGCCTTGTTTGAAGCGAGGATGGAAGCACCCTATGCGTCTCGTGGATTTCACTTTCTGGGATGCCCAACGGCTCTGTTGACGCTGGACGGGGGTTAGGTACTAGGTACCTACGCGTTATTTGCTCTGGATGATTACGCGTCACAACGGATTAAGGAAATTGCAGCTCAAGCGCAAAGAAACCGAGAGTCATCGTGAAATAATATCGCGAGAATGGGAATGTTTTTTGTTGCAGGCCCGATTGCTTGAATTTATTCTCTATTTTTACCAACTTTATATCGGCAGCACCGTGAATCTAGTGCGTATTTATTTGAATTTCATCATTGAATTTACGTTGTGATTTTTGATGTCATTTTATTGTCTCACGAGTTTTGTAAACTACTGATTTTCATGTCAACATTTTTGTGGCCACTTCATTGATTTTGTGTGTGATTTGCTTGTCATGTAATCACTTGTCATGGACTCACTTTTATTTTTGTCTGTGTCATGATTTGATTTTCATGTAAATGTCATTGTCCGCCGTCTCTCATGTTTTCATGTCATGTTTTTGTTTTTATGCTCGCTGCTATGTCAGATATTCAATGTAGGTATTTTACAGGATCTTACTAACCACCTCTATTTTGTCTGGTTTTGGATTTTTATGTATTGTTGATGATTTTTTTCTGCATTGTTGATTTGTTGATTTATTTTGCATTGTTTACTGATGTGTTTTACATTTGTTTAATGATGTTTCTGCGATTTTGTTTTACTAATTGCACTTACTCTGAATACCGGAATTTATCAGTGAGTTTTTGTTATTCATTTGACACATATGTGAGAGTCTCCTTCTTTGGGCTCAACTCAGGGGTTTGTTTGACTGGGTTCTTCCACTTAGTGCCTTTTTCCGAATCCGTCACTCTTCTTTTTTTCTTTGACTGACGGTATGACATATTTTGTTGTTGTGACTTTGATTGTTTTTGTTCATTGTCTCTCGTCGCATGTCATTTTGCTAGTCTATAAGTCCTGAGTTAGGTGTTTTATGAAAAGAATCTGATTCATTTAAAATTTGCTGATGATTTCAATAAAAGTTCATTTTGTTTGCTGTTAGTTTTCTGTTCAACCTTCAATACAATCCTCATCCACAAAGGTCCGTTCTCGTCTAAAGTAGAACCTGAGTGAAGCGACAACGTAAGCAAAACGTAGGTAAGAGGTCCACCAGTAAGAGGGGAGGGGGGTTAAGACAATCATAGCCAAGGGTCAAAAAAAGGGGAGCAGTTCAGCAGTTTGCTATCTCAGTTCACAGTCTCGCGATCACAGATCAGTAATCGACCTTAGCAGCGATCGATATTGATCTTCGACAGAACATCTGAAGAACACGAACAAGCGACATCGATACGTCTACAACTCTAACAGAAGTCCGTACTCCGCACACTACTGAAGATGGTCATATTATTTGTGACGAAGTTTTGGCTCAAGCTTTCCGATAGAACTTAAGGTTCTGCGAAGTCTGATCACACCAAGAAAATATATGGGAATAGAAAGCTCAGCACAAGAAAGCTCAAAATCTGGCATGTTTCGACTCAACAATCAACAAGGCAACACAGCTCACATCGATGGAGTGAAACATCACCGCATCATGGTGAGGTGAGATTACTGAGATTCGTTGAGAACTTGAAGGCCTGCACTGCATGAAAACTGCGTTTCAAGCTTGGAGACGACAATTTTCCGCGTGGTTTAAAGCATTTTTTTCAACAGTTTCCTGTTTCCGTGTAGACGACTCACTTGTTGCGAAATAATCGCTTGACATAATAATTAGACGTATCGTTGGAAGAAGGTTAACAAATTAGTAGTTAGGTGCATAACTTTTTATGAACATCTAATATTAACCTGCCAGCAAAAAAGCGTTAAATGGTAGTACTTATGCCAAGATAGCCTTCGGAGATTTAGATTGCTGCATTTATTAGAAATTCACATAAACATTATTTTTTCTTGAAACATGAACAAACCATGTAGGTATACTAGTAGTATTCAGGAGGAAGTGAGTTTTCCAAGAATTTAGCGAATGACATTCGTATGATGCTGGACAAGGACAGGGACAAGAAGGAATTGAAGCAATCAGATCCGAGACACTACCAGTGGCGTCTGCCTCTGCTGAGAGCTCACCAGTGCGGGAGTCATCCCTCAAGTTTAAGAAGCCAGGAGGCCCGACATTAGGTACGTTCGACGTTATGAGAGCACAAGTAAGGACAAGAAAACACACATGATGTGTAATTTCTGTTTGGGTTCTGGGTCTCAGAAGAAGTGAATATTTAGATCAAAACTAAACCCAATTACTATAAGGAATAAGCGTACGAATAAACCACTGGATCTGCAAGACCGTACAAAGAATGAGTGTGAACTCACAAGATCATGAATAATAGTACATTATTCAACAAGCGGGTAATGATTGCTTTTTACTCATGAGGATGCATTTTGCCGACACGAGCTTTGGCGAGTGTCGTAAAGCATCCGAATGAGTAATAGCTATTACCCGCGAGTAGAATACTATGCTTTATCAGGTCTTATTGAAAAATGCAGGCATGTATGTGCGTATTATTCAATAGGATTGGGCATATAATAACAAAGTACCTACCCACCTACCGAAGTTTCGAAAAAGTTACGCTTTCCTACGGAAATTTCTGTTCGCCCGCCCGCGTGATTTATTGCGATATCTTTTTCAACGTACTCATACATTGAACCCCTCACACCCTAATTGACAGGATGCCATGAAAAATTTGTGCTGTGCAGATAAAGTTCCGTCACGGCGTCACGTTTTCCACGAGGAAGATTTCCATCATCATCGCATCGTGCAGTCAGAGAGATTGGTTGTTTGGGGACAATTGAGACACAGCATGATTAATTGTTTACAAATGCTCGGGAATCTCACGTAATATACCTACCTATCCAAACAGACACCACACCACATGGAAATGCCATGCAAGAGTTGTATATTAGGCAAATAGTGCGGATGTTTCGTGATTTTCCGCGCTCGTGTGCGTGGAATGTCGGAATTTTCCCTCACATTCAAAAATTTGTTTTGTTACCCACAAAGCTAAAGCTCTACCGCTTTGCGCGCGCCGTCGAAATATGCGGGATATATTCATATATTCCTCTCTGACTCCATAATATTTAAAAGCTCGAAATCCTCGAAGGCATGCACGAAGAAAATATTGAACACTCACATGTGGAACCGGGAAAGTTAAGGATAATTGAAAAAACGCTTCGCTGTGGATCTTTTTAGACAGACAGAGAAAAGTAAGTTTGATGAGGAGTTTTTCAGGGCAAAATTCGCGCCAACAGGTCGAAACTTCACAACGAGCTTTACAAGGTTTTCATCCACAGGTACGAACACGAACTTCACGAAGTCTAGGTAAGGTATAGATCAAACCTCATTAATAATTTCTTAGATAATAGAGTTGTAGCACTAAGTTGTCAAACATTATTACAGAGGATAATGACAATATGGGTCGGCATTATCCTAATTGGGTTGGCCCAAGCCAAAAGCTCTGTTGTACAAAAGTATACTCGTATAGGTACCTAATTTCGACATAATACGCAGTAGTGGTTTTACAAAGATTGTTATTTCGACAAGGCTGGCCGGGCTAGATTCTTTGAAGTACGAAAAACAAAGGTGACCCCGCTCAACAATAAAATATACGCAATCGAATTAGTTACGTTTGTTCACCACGAAAGCAAAGGCAAATAATGGGATCGTGCCCAGAAAGTTTCTTGCCGCAATTAGAAGATACAAGCCAGGAGCGTTTCGATGGAGTTTTCAACATTATAATATTCAAGTGGTTGATAAGCAAAGCAAAGCAAGTTTGCACAAGCTGATAAACATGAGAAAACTTTAGGTTCCGATTTGGCGACTTCCAGGGCCTAGTCGATCTGAGCTGAATTTCAAGAAATCATAGGTACTAGGTCTACTGAAGCAGCCCGCATTTGGCGGGCCCAAAATAATCCGGAGAAAAATGAATCGAGGCCGTGAAATCGAGGTATATGTGAATACTCAGAGTCAAGGCATCATTAAAAGATGTCAATAGTTATTTAATTCATTTGTGTGAATCCCGCGAGGCTCTACAACATGATTTATTTGCTACCCCTTGATCTTCAACAACCGTCCCTACTCGACGTCCGATGAAATAGTGAAATGAATGTGCGAATGAAGTAAAGCACCCGCACATCAAATCAGTTAGTCTTCCAGCGTGCTCTTGCTGTATTGACGCTCCGCGCTGCCCGTTGCTCCAGCCCAGCACCGCACTCCAGTGCGCCATGTCAAATTATCCTTTGGAATTTTTACGACTATACGCCGTTCGCGATCGTTTTGGGAACGACAAAATATTCCAAATTGCTGGGAATGGAGGGATCACTGGAGATTGACCGTTGTACCTGGACCAATCCGCCTGGGCTGCCGTCCGCTCCCGACTTGTTACGTCCGTTGCCGAGTGCTTCTGCGGGTCTGTTAGCAAAAAGTTTTAATCCCCTTCAAGGAAGCTGAGCTAGAACCCGTTGATGTTGCGTCGCGACCCTCCTAGAGGCCGTAGAGTCGAAGCCCCGATGATAAGTCCCAGTCCACTTGGACGATGCCGAGTCGAAGCCCCGGCTGATGCGTCTTAGCCCTCTGGAGAAAGTCGAGTTGGAATCCTTCGGAGACGCGTTTTGGTCCCCTTGGGGGAAAGTTGGGTCGAGAACCTGGAGGGTTCTCGACCCAACCGCAACCCGCAACCCACTTCTAGGATGTCGTGTCAAAGCCCTTAGATTCTAAGTCTTGATCCGCCTGCAGGAGTCGAGTCAGAACCCTCCGACGACGAGTTCCAACCCTTCGCCAGGTCAGTGTGCCAAGGCCCTTCCGGTGTTGAGTTTCGACCCTTCCCCAAGTCGTAGAGTTGAGACCCGTTGATGATGCGTTTCGAACCCCCTCCATGATGCTGAGTCGCGTTCCCTCGACGATGAGTTTTAGCCCACCTCGAGGAAGTCGAGTTGAAAACCCTAAATGATCCAGTCCCGATAGAAATGAGTTCTCTCGTTTCGGTATCTCGTGTAGCAGAGCGATGACCTCGACAAGCGGAAGGTTAGTCTTAGTGGGTTGGGATTGGCGCTTACGGTTGAGCTTTGTCGTGAAAAATGCATGATGGGGCTTACGCGTGCGAATAGAACAAAAAGTTATAAATCCAATCTCTAGCCATAACATAAGGCCTTATCTGGCGTCTTTTTCTGTATCGGGGAATTTTTCCTTGAGATATTCCCAATTTCAATAAAAGGGGAATTTTGGAATCTGCAAGTTCTTTTTTGACTAGCTTAGAACAAAGTCATTGTTGTTCGTACCTAAATTATCTAAGCTGCTTTTTAGCCACGCAGCATCTTGAACCGTATTCAAACCATAGACAAATCAAACTATTGCGAAACATGGCATTTTCGCGTTGCAACGGCGACGTCCTGACGTCATGAAAGCATCCGGTTCATGTTGGTTTGAAAACAAATTTGAAAATGGTCTGAGACGCTACCTACGCCATCATTCCGTTAATACATACGCTCCGCTTGCCAGTCGACTAGTCGACGATTTCCTAACCTCAACTTCTTCAGTTTCGTCGACAGTCGAAGCTCATGTGTCAATGTGACGTGAAAAGTCAAGCTAGAACTGTCATCAATCGAGAAAATCAAAATTCGTCAGAAAAGCTGGTGTGCGGGTATTCGTCTAGTTACTGGCAGTACCTCCCTAGCGCCGCCTTAGTACGCTAAGCGCGACGCCGGGTGATTTTCACACCACCTACCATTTTATGGACGCATCAACAGCGAGGTTATCAGCACCTTTCTTACGGTGTTCTTCTCGTTTCACCCTTTTTCGCTTGACGTGACTGCACGACAGTACACGCCAAGGTACTAGAGAGCGCATGAAAATTTTGGCCTGACCTGAGCCGGATTTGAACCCACGATCCCCGGAATTCTTCCAAAGACGGAGTCCTCCGCGCTAGCGGGCGGGTTTAAGCGCTATTGATCATTTATTATGTATTGTTTCACTGCTTGGTCAAAGATTTCACGAATCTGCCAAAAGTTTTGCATTTTCAGTTTGTCTTGTCTGGAGTTGAGTTGTATCGTTTTGTGCTTCTCCTTCACGTTCGAATTTCAAAATGGAGCATCTGAAAGCCTAGACCAACACGCTTGTCATACTGCTGCTTGTCTGCATCTTGTTGCGCAGGGGTACCGTGAGAAGCTCGCACTATAGTGACGTAGACCCGTCCAATTTCGAGATTGACCACTGCTTCATCAAGTACCTGGAGGACTTCTCCACCAACCCCAAGATCCACTATTTTGATATTATGGAATATGGAATGACATCATGGAAATTACATGACCTGCACATCTTATCCGCTAGAAAGTATTAAAAAGACTCTTCCGAAGTTCTGTTGATGGCGTAGCTTCATAACATGAAACGCAATGAAAGTAACCTAATCTGAAAAATTATTTTCGACGTGTATTTGTGGAGTTTTCAACACGTAAAACCAAAACCGCCAGAGTAATTGACAACACGTAAAACCGCCAGAATAATTTCTAGCTATTCACCCTTATGTACAGGGGATCATGCGAGATCCCTTCACTATAAGAGGTTTTCCTTTGAGATATGTAATTTGAAGGAAGAAAACTTTGCTTGAACAATTTTTTATTTTAGATTTGAAAATTAGAAATTTTAATTCTTTACAACCTATATACAGGGTGACCCAAACGGAATTGTTCATGAGACATCTGTATATTTTGCAGCTGCAATCGATGTAGTGTGGGATTTCACCTTATTTTACCATATTAAAATGTATAATTATTATAAGCCACGCAAAGTTTTAAAAATTCCCCTTTTAACGAAACAGGCACAAAAATGCGAACTTGTGTTAACCCATGGTCGGGCAGTTTTGATGCGGTCACATTTGGGACTTTCGACCATAGTGTCGCCCGTCCTAAGACTGTAAATGGGTCGAGCGACGAGATTTTATTACTTTAAATGAGGGTGGCTGTTCGTCTGCAGAGCCTAGGAAGAAATCGAGGAACGGATGCTGGGGGAGACGCACACGGGCTCTGGAAGACATGTGACGCGTTTAAGTGTTGTTCCTTTTGCGTGCTTTTGTAGGTAAATATTAATTTTTGTAGTATTTTCAATTAATTGTGCATTCGTTTGTCGTTTTCTTTTTGAACACTACTTGGTTTAAGTTGCTAATTTACTGTCGAATTGAATAAAATGTACGGTTTTTTTTATGAAAACATGCGCTCAGATCATTTTAAAGGCACGCATGCCGTTTTTGACTGTAATAATTCACTATGAGGTGTTTCTTGCATTTACTTGAATGAATTGAATTTGAATTGAAATTAACTCTTGAATTTTATGTCATAATCCTATGGTCAGATCAGTAATTTTGTGTGTAATTTGTTTTTCATGTGTGCACTTGACTGTAATTTTGTGTCAAATTTTAGCTGAACGTCATTATCTGCGATATTTTAATGTTGTCATTTTTATGTACAGTTTTGTGGGCAACTCCTTTTTTAATGTCAGTGCTGTATCTTTGATCTGTCATAATCTTTGTGACAAGATTCAGAGCCCTCCGTCTGTTCCGGTTCTCAAATATTTATCCTTTTTGTTTGTTTACTTCGAATTACCCCCTGAGATTTTGCAAATGGCGCTTGCGAGTATGATCGAGCCTTGATGTACCTATTTTACTAATATTTTCTTGAATACCGTGAAAGTTGTATTTCGTGTCATCACCCGCTTCCGCTCAACCTAACTTGACTGTTTTTAATGTTTTGTTTTGTACATGTGTCATTGGGTCCTACCGTCCAAGCAGGTTGTACGGTACTTTTGTTGGGGTGTCATGTTAATTGATTTTGCTTTGTTTGTTATGAGATGTTTTTATGTCACCTGTCGGGGAATGGACTGGGACAGCAATAGCGGATACGTTTGATTGGTTGCAACTTAGTCGCTTGCGACTCGCGTAACGAGGCAAATGTCAGCTTTTGTGGGTTAGGTTCTCTTTCAGTGTCCTCGGACACGGGATACGCCCACCGCCCCGCCAATTAGTATTATTTTGTAGTTATATTGTAGTGTTTTGTTTATTATGTCCTGTCTACTAACGTGTCTTCAGTTGTTGTTTTTTGTGTGTTTGTGTGAGTGTGGCGACCTTTTGTTTTGCGTATTATGCGTTGCGTTGCGTTGCTTTGCGTTGCTTTGCGTTGCTTTGCGTTGCTTTGCGTTACTTTGCGTTGTGTTGCGTTACTTTGCGTTATTTGCTGCGTTGCGGTAGGGAGAACAAAGTCTCAGTGAGTTTTACATTTTGTCACAACATGTTTGAGAACCCTTTTCTTTGAGCTTAACTCAGTGGTTTCTTCGACTGGGTTCTTCCACATGAGTGCTCTTTTCCGAATCCGTCAGTCTCCATTTTCTTTGACTTGACAGTTTGACATATTTTGTTGTGTTGTTTTCAATTGTTTCATTGTTTTTGTTTATTTTGTTCATGCTGTCAGTCACATGTTAGGTGTTTTGAGAAAAGAACCAAAAGACTAATTTTGCACTTCATTTGTTTTGAGTAAATGTAATTTCTGTGCAATGAGCGTGTTTCATTGTAGTCCACCTTCTTCCCCCTCGGGTCGTTCACCTCATGAACAAAAGCGGATCAAAGGGTTAAGACGCGAAAAAAAAAACGGACAACGTAGGATTTCGACGATCAGAGGCCAAACACGTAAAATGTCACTGGGGGGGAAAAGGGGCGTACCATTACAGTAGTTTCTTATTCTGGATACAAATATGAATATTATATCATGCTAAGAAATTTCCGGAGGCAAATTGCCAAAGAAAATCACAAAAATCCCATTACATATACGTACTGACCTAAACTTCCGTTTATTTGGCTAAAAAACTCCTAAATTTGGTTCACATTTTTTTTACAACGTTGTAGTGAATCTGGGAAATTTCAAGCCAAATAAACATAAAATTAGGCCAGTATTATGAGATTTTTGTGATTTCTTTTGACAATTTGTCTCCACATATAAGTCAAAATTGTGGTATATATTTTTATCCAGAATTAAAAAAAAGTACATCGACTGCAATTGGAATATACAGGGTGTCGTTTGATTGAATTGTTTTTGCGACACCCTGTATATTATAGGTTGTACGAGAGTTTTTTTTAATGTATAAATGGATATATTAATGAATTCAGCCACAAAAAGGCACACCAGCACCATCACCAAATTCCCTCCAGAATTATGGTTTTCAAGTTTGAAATCCACAGAAAAAGTTAATCAAGAATAGTTTTTTCCTTTCAAATTATCTCGAAGGGGAAACCCGGAAACCTCCAGTATGGGGGGAATTTTTGCGTGATCACCCAATGTGGATCATCCTGTATCTACTTATGCAGCCAACAAAGTGGCGTTGGTTCAGTGACAGAACAGTAAGAGGAAGACGAGGAGAAAGACAGTGTTTGATGGAAACTTGTATAGGTAGTGAACATTCGGAAGCTGGAGATATCTAACAGTAAATATCAAAATGACGAAAGGCCGAAAATTACGGTCCATCCATTAGCAAATTACAAGAAATGTTGTTTTTTTCCAAAATATGTAAAGGTCATTTTGGGCAAAATCGCGCTGAGCTTGGGTAGTAGCAATAATAAGGAACGATACCAAACCACTGTACCAAACACAGGGCCGGATTAACCGTGAGGCTGATTAGGCTATAGCCTAGGGCTCGAAACTCATTGAGGGTCCTTATTAAATATAGTTCTTACTATTTTTACGTCGTTTACATAATACGGAATACGCAGCCCGATTGCGATTCTCAGGAACTAGATAGTTGGAAATTGGAAACAGCATTGCATCGGCTCATCGGTAGATCGGCGAATGCACACACGATTCCCAATAGCTTCGTTTTATGAAATATCTTTCTGGAGAATTGGGTAAAGTAGCAATGATATCGAAAATTAGATGTAACTTTGTCGCTGGTTTACTAAAATTTGAAAATTTTCGTAGGGGGGGGGGGGGCTCAAAATGTTATAGCTCAAGGCCCAAATAAGGCTTAACCCGGTCCTGACCAAACACATTTGTTTTAAAAATGACGCAAGTTAAAAAAAGTTAAAGTTAAAAAGAAGCTAAAAAAAAGAAAACCGGACGCAATAATGGCCTGAGGAACTTGAAAAAAATCTTTTGCGTCTTATTAACTTGACTCCCAGCACATTGAGAAAAACAACAACACCCGTCAGCAATAATGGAAAGATTCACTAACTATCGGTGGTAATCAAGGCAGAACGCGGAAGTTTTGCGGATGATTAGATTTTTTATGTAAAAAGAGTTCTTGCCAGAAGCACTGAGAGGATCAGATCAGATTGGATCGGAGTACCTACTGAGATCAGAGAAAAGATAGGAAGAGCAACAATGAGCCTCGCGTGTTTTCTCTTGGTTGTTGAGGCAACGTAGGCACAAAGAAGTATTTTTTCATCTTAATCGATTTATTTAGTAGGTTTCAGTCACGGTAATTTCCGGTAATTAGTCCAACTGATCAAACCTTAGTCACTCACATTATTGTTTTGGAAGGCTGGAATATATTACATACATAAACCAGAAAAAACAACCCCCTACCCCAAATTTGGAAGGGGGGCGGCATTCTACAGCCTTTTCTTGAATCTTATTCAGCATACGAACAATAAGGCCTTTTTTGAACTTTCTCTAGTGGAGTTTGTGCAAAGGATCATGTCGAAATAGCACTTTTCGTCCTGGAGGGTTGAAGGTTGAAGGGTCAGTACATTATTTCGAGGGCACCGTTAGTGCATAATTATCAAAACTCTCAGGTTTCACTTTCCTGGAGTAAAGTAAAGTGGGTAAAGGATGCAGATTGCAGATTTGCAAGCAGTACGCATTTTTATGATAATTGATGTATTCCACGTATTTTACAAAATCGTGCAGGCACGCCCCGATCTCTGATCCCAGGAAAAGTGTTGGTACTACGGTTCTGCGATGTACTTAGAGGAGGTAGACATAAACAGAGGTGTATGTGTTGTGGAGTAGGCGTACTTACCTATTGTTATTCACCAAGTACCTGAGTACAACAACAATAATTAACACTTTAGGAAATATTCAGCTTGGTAAGAATCGCCCAAACACTCAAACAACAATGATAGCTGACAGCGAACAAGGTGCAGAAGAATTCCACCTCGCGAAGACGCAAAATTCTCCATTGCAGTGACCCCCAACACGTCCAAGCTTTGTAAAATTTGAAGGCCTATTTGCAGGTGAGAAGCACGGCTGCGACCGACTTGTACCACCGCTACTGACGCTGGAAATATCGCAGTATCTGAACAACATTTATGTACATTTCAATTGGGCAGGGAAGAATATACACATTTCAATTGGACAGAGACGAAGAGTTTGCCAGGAACTTTGAGAGGGTTCTTGTAGTGCTGTTGACTACTGCTGGTCGACTTCTATGGGTGGAGCGACGTTGAATCGAAACCTAATGGGTTGTTTTGCGTCACAGCGATGAGCAGTCCATTTATAGGTTTTGTCAACAGTGGAGTGTTGCATGTTCGTGCTTGGAAAGGACGTGAAATTCTTCTAAAAAGTTGCCATGCCTAAGTAGTTACCTAATTGTATTGAGATTGACTGGGTCAGAATCTCGAATGCAAGAGAATTTGAGCCCGTGCATGGACAAGACTCTCGAGAACTCGCGAAGACGTGCATTTTGATAACAACGCGCGTTCAAGATCCCACTACTTCCTCACATCACAGAGGCCGGTGTGGAAAAGTTACCAAGATTAGGAGTGAGTGATACTGATTGGCTGGCTTCTCGAGCGTCGCTGACATGACAGGACAGATTATCCATCGAAAAAGGAAAACTACGTACTTGTTTAGAGGTGAGTTGAAAAAAAGAGCATTTCGTAGGTACCTACATTATTTTATTCGGTTTGAACCGAGTGCCGGCTATACCCGGTTAGAACGCGGACCAAGGAAATTGATGGGTTTGGTGGATTAGTGCCACCAGCGAGAAAGTGGGTTATTGGTGGTGGAAATAATCACATAGAGAAATACCTATTGGAAATTACCGTTAGTATCCATTCAAATTTTAAAGCAGTGGAAATACTCAGAGAAATAATGGAAACTGCCATCGAGTATCCATGGAAACCAACCATGCCATCATATGATTATGCATTTTTCTCTGGATGGCATCCTTAATTCTCAAGTCGTTGAAGAAGCCATCCAAAACCAAGACAACCGCTTTTACATTCTCTTTGACAATTGAACCTTTGACAAGTGACCAGGCGGTCGCAACTTGCCGGGAAAAAGTATCCGATACCCCTACCCCTGAAAAGTTTCTTGAACTCTTTCTCAGATGGCGCTGAATTTCAGTAGGAATCTACTTTGCCCACATTTACCGATTTCTCCGTGCGCACGATTCGTTATTTCAGTAGTCCTGTCAAAATAAAAACTTCGAATCCAACTTGTCGATTGTCGAACTCCGCGAAAAACTTTACGAACTGTGAAATTCTCGGTGTGAAATGGCTAAAATCCCGTGGCGATTGTGCATAATTCGTAGAGAGAGAAATACGCACCTCTTTTACTTCCCTAAGGATGAATCAAGGTTAGTAAAAATTTGTATTTTACAATGTCTCATAATATTACGAAGGCGCAGAGCGGACATCAGAGTTTTTTTTTATGATTTCGAAAAAAAAACACGAAATTATGGGGATAAAGTCAGAATTCTGAGTTTAAAGTCGGAATTCTGAGTTTGAAAGTCAGAATTCTGAGATTAAAGTCGGAATTCTGAGTTTGAAAGTCAGAATTCTGAGTTTAAAGTCGGAATTCTGAGTTTGAAAGTCAGAATTCTGAGTTTAAAGTCGGAATTCCGAGTTTAAAGTCAGAATTCTGAGTTTAAAGTCGGAATTCCGAGTTTAAAGTCAGAATTCTGAGTTTAAAGTCGGAATTCTGAGATTAAAGTCGGAATTCTGAGTTTGAGAGTCAGAATTCTGAGTTTCAAACTCGGAATTCTGCGCGCGCACAATTCCGAGTTTCAAAGTCAGAATTCTGCGCGCGCATCGGCAGGAATCGAGCCGGTTGATTAAATGGCCTCTCCTTAGCGCAATACGAACACTTGGTACAATCGAACCACTCGATGGCGTCGGCGGCGACATGGCTCCACCCGAATGAAGTTCCTTTGTGCTTTGAACTCGGCTTCGAACGATGAGCCTCGATAAGAGCATTCGGCGCATTGTACAAAAGCAACAATAACAATAGCATATTACATAGGGTTGTGAATAATGCTATAGGTATGCTATTACAGCTGTGTCACGTTATAACGCAAAGGTGGAGGGGGGAGGGGACGGCGCGAAATTATCATTGTAGGTATCCATGTGTTTGTCTGTAATGTTCGTATAAGTCGAAACGCTTATGGCTCTTGTAGTTGCAGTAGATGCAAGAGAACTGTTCCGGTTCGACAATGGCATTGTACAGTTCGGCTGCATGAACATTTTTGTAATTCCTTTTGACGTGTTGGTTGAGTTGGAAGAAGAATTCAGTCAGTCCGATGCGAACATTGCGAACAGTTGGACGTGTCCACAATTTGGGTTGTTAGTAGGTACCTACCTAATCACGTTGGTCGGAATTTGTCAGTGGCACCAAATCGTGCCCCAGCTATGCGCTTGACAGCCACGATACTGCCAGCCCAACGAAAACATTACTGCGCTGCGCTTCGGGATTTAAAGAGGCGCCGCAGCTATAATAGGTAGCATATAGCATTTTTCACAACCCTATGTAATAATATGCTATTGCTGCTATTGTACCTACAATGCGCCGAGTGTTCTTATCGAGGCTTATCGTTCAAAGCACAAAGGAACTTCATTCAGGTGGAGCCATGTCGCCGCCGACGCCATCGACTGGTTCGATTGTACCAAATGTTCGTATTGCGCGAAGAAGAGGTGTATGAAGAAGCACATGATGACGCACGCTACGGACAGAGAATTAACCAGTTCGGCTGTGTGGAATGTCCGTATCGTGTTAAGGAAAAAAAGGGTTTAGACTCGGGTTTAGAAAAGGCACAAGTTGTTACATCTCTCGAAGATTTTATTAAATACCTAGCGAGTAAGTAGGTATCGTTAGGGTCGTCAACTTGTCAATCACTATTTAATCAACCGGCTTGATTCCTGCCGATGCGCGCGCAGAATTCTGACTTTGAAACTCGGAATTGTGCGCGCGCAGAATTCCGAGTTTGAAACTCAGAATTCCGACTTTCAAACTCAGAATTCCGACTTTAAACTCAGAATTCCGACTTTAAACTCAGAATTCTGACTTTAAACTCGGAATTCCGACTTTAAACTCAGAATTCTGACTTTCAAACTCAGAATTCCGACTTTAAACTCAGAATTCTGACTTTCAAACTCAGAATTCCGACTTTAATCTCAGAATTCCGACTTTAAACTCAGAATTCTGACTTTAAACTCAGAATTCTGACTTTCAAACTCAGAATTCCGACTTTAAACTCAGAATTCTGACTTTCAAACTCAGAATTCCGACTTTAATCTCAGAATTCTGACTTTCAAATTCAGAATTCCGACTTTAAACTCAGAATTCTGACTTTATCCCCATAATTTCGTGTTTTTTTTTCGAAATCATAAAAAAAACTCTGATGTCCGCTCTGCGCCTTCGTATAATATGATGGTATCTCTTTGTTTCAACTTTTCCCACTTACTGATATGTATTGTTAACTTTTAGATGAAGGCAATGGTTCCAAAATATGGGGATTACTTTTCCTCCGACCACTGTATTTTGAGCCATCATAGTTCACCAACGAACCAGGCAGCGGCTGAATAGGCCGGAATGCCGTTCCTACACTTTTTCCGTATGAGCCAGTGGTAAGTCATTATAGAAACAACATTCAGCAAAACAAAACTTGCTCATACTGTCAGTATGACCCCAATCTGATTTCATTTTTAGATTGGAGTCGTAGAAGTCGAGCCTCCACGGATTGCTAAAGAGCCGGTTCTATGGCAGTCAGCCGCCAGGAACGAAGTCAAAGTGGGCAACTGCAACAGTCACTACAGGGCACGAGGAGGAATCACTGGATTACGGGGCTCCACCCCCCCCCCCAGTAGAGGTAAAGTTAATTTGCTTGAATACAAAAGTACAACTAGTCGACAGTCGAAGTATTTTCTTCTTTCGCATAAGGCATTATCTGCTAACATTCCAGAGTAAATATGCGTAAATATAAATAAAATACAGCCTAAATTTCCCATGCAAATGATAAACATAACATTAAGTTACCTGATGCTGTGGTTTGTGTAAATATTTTTAGCTAGGTATATCATTTTCTAATCTGATTCAAGCGTGATTAATCGGCTTTGATTTCCACAATTTAGGACCACTACTGCAGCGGAGCCCTTGAACTGTCGCCCTCGACTTCCACAACTGAATACAACTAGTGCAACAGAGCCCTTACGTTGTCGTCTTCGATTTCTACAATACAAGACAACCACTGCAGCAGAATCCTCGTCCTTTAATTCGACCATAGCATAATTTTTGTTACATAGTCAAAAGCAACACATCTCATTTTAGTGATGATTTCCTAGAGCTGAACGTTCATTATCATTATCATCAATTGGACCTCTATTCCAGTAGTAGGTGTTTTAATGACATGTGTGATATTTGACTTAATAGGTGTTTATCTCGAAAATGTTTGGAAATTCTATGAAAGTATTTTACTATTTTGTACATACCTACTTTTAATTTTGCATAATTAGTAATTAATTATCATACGTTATTCTTGTTACTACTAAATAAGTTACAAAAACTAAAGTAAAAACATGGTGTACAATAGGCCAAACCTGTGGGCCAAACTCAGACCACGAAATAGATTTTCGGATTTTCCGTAGGCATTTGTGAAAAATAGTTTCCGATTAAATAGTCATTAATAACATAACACTTTGCCTTCTTGTCTTTCAATGCGGCCATAGTTGAGGGTTTTATCAAAATCAACTCGATTGTAATAATGTATTAAAATTGTCCTGTTTTTCACTTCTTGATGTCTTCGGCTCTTGTAATATTTTTAATTTTTTTTCAAGTGGTTTTTTGAAGTGTTGATTGTTCTTTTCTAAAAAACCAGTTGAATAAATTTTAAAAAATTATTATGATTGCCGAAATGCGTCAAGAAGTGAAAAAATGGATAATTTTAATTATTATTTTGAATATTGAGGTACTTCACATTTCAAAGTTTCGCGGGTTTTTGATTGCTGGCGCCATCTCTGAAAGAGTTCAAGCAACTTTGCGGGGGGTGCGAGGCAAGGGGATCTGTCGGAAGCCGTTTAACATTGCAGATGCGCATCTGGGTCATCTGTGCAAGTGACATTTCACATAATCATCGAGATCACCATATTTTTTGACTGCAACTTGGACTGGAACAACCTCGGGAACGACATATCAAGACTAAAACAAAAAATAAGGGGACGAATGAGTTCACGAAAATTTTATACGAAATAGGTATTAACCAAGAAGGTTCACATGGCACGGGCACTTTTTATTTCAAAAACTACGCCAGGAACGACTGATGATGGGTCAGTACGATCGAGAGTACGATGATGAATTCATTATTGGTGTAACGCTAACGAAGTGCTAACATAAACTGTAAGGACACGACTCAAGGCACGACCATCTTTGAAGACGAACAAAACTTGACGGAAAAAATGCCAAAGCCATACTTGGAGTAGGGGGTTTAAAAATTTCTTTATGGGAACTCCCAAATGATTCTATAGATTTCCAAACTGTCCCATGAGGTTCCAACATAACCCAAATCCTCGCCAAAATCAGAAAAATATAGACTGAGGATTTCCACATGATCCCATTTGACTTTCAAACCCTGACCCATAAAATTCCACAACAAGACATTGAACGAACCACACTAGGAATTCCAGTTGAAACCAGTGATTTTCTAATTTTGTCCTCATAGATTCTACGCCACCTTTTTCTTCATGAAAACACAAGAAACACAGGTTTCGTCGATAGCGTTTGATCCTTTTTACCAGGGAACGAAAACAAAAGAAGGGGAAAAAATGGAAAACTTTTTTCTAATATGAACCAACAAAGTGATTCGAAAAGGTCGGATCAAAACAATAGACGGTGTGATGGAATATATTATACAAGATGTTGCACTTTTTTTGTCATTATTTCAGGAGATGGTAGATCGTCGAAAAATTAGTACTTTCGCCAAAAATAAAGACGAAAAATAAGATTTTTTAAATCACATATTGCAAAATTAAAAAACTCGTAAAAAATATTTTTTCACACATTTGACAGAAGTCAATATAACCAGCTTGTAGGTATGCATCAACTCATTTTGTGCACCAAATTTGGTTAGAATCCAGTTATTAAATTTGGAATTATAACACAAAAACCATTTTTAAAACTCAACTTTGAAAGCCTCTATCTCCGTTATAATGCGTTTTCGATGTACATTTTTCCAAGAAAGTCTACTTATTTTTTGATGCTCTACCATCTCCTAAAATATTGACAAGAAAAGTGTAACAGCCTGTAGAGCCCACAAAAAATACAGGTGTCCTGGAATTAGACCGAAATTTTCAACCAGCTACGTCAAAAACAGCAAAAAAAATTCCAATAAACATGGGTCGAACAATGCCCCTTGAAAGGCGAAACCTAAATATGTTTTTTTTGTAAATATCTTCGAAACTTGCCGAGCTAAAATGACGAAATTTGGTTTGACCTCTACAGTCTACATGTTTCAAGCTCAAGGTAACGCTGTAAACAAGATTTCCACATTTTTATCAGATACGTCCATCAAAGGAGGGACGGGGGATGAATTCAGTCCCATTTTTTGTTCATGACTTTTTCTGGATTTTGATGAGAAAATCTGGAAAATCAGAGTTTTCAATAGAAAAAAAGTTCTCTCATCATTTTGATCTGACGCACCGTTTTCTAAATAAATCACTTTGAAGAAAACTTCATCTGGGATTCTCCCAAAATTTCCAAATTCCGGGAACAATCAGAGCAATAACACCGACTGTCCAATAGTTTCGGACCACTAACAGGACGACATTTTTTAATTAAGGTGGGATGAAAAATGTTCCTTGTGGGACGTAGAGACCCTTGGAAGAGGAACTTTCCGACATAAGATAAATCGCACTTTAGGATGAATGCACCTAAGGAGCATTTTCAACCCACTTTTATTGGAAATTTTTTTCCTGTTTTTGGTCCAAGAAAACACAGTTGGTGTTCTTGTTCTGATTCCTAAACTCGGAATTTGAGAATTTTGGTAAACTCTCAGGTGAAGTTTTCTTTATTGTTTATTGTTCATTGTGTATTAATTACAACCACATAGGACTATTAAAACAGTATCGTGGAGTCTCTGGATCTTCAAAGTGATTTTATCTTGGAAACGGTGCGTCGGATCGTAATGGTACAAGAGAAGTTTTTCTCATAAATAGTTCTGATATCCCTAATTTTCTTATTGAAATTCACAAAATGTCATGAGCCAAAAATTGGACTGAATTTATGCCCCGTCCCCCCTTTGTTGAACGTCCCCGAGTGAAATGTGGAAATCTTGTTCACAGCATTACCTGAGCTTATAACATGTGGAGGTTAAACCAAATTTCGTCAATTTATCTCGGCAAATTTCGAGAATATTTGCAAAAAACCATCATCAGGTTTTTCCCTTTAAGAGGTTCTAGCTCCCATAGGGGGCATTATTCGACCCAAGTTAATGGGAACTTACTTACTTACTGGTTTTTGACGTAGATAAGCTGGTCAAGAGGAGCTTGTGGTGGGGTGGTCAGCGCGTTCGATTACCACTCCAGGGGTCAACACAAGCTCTTTAATTTAGTTGGAATGCTTTCTAAATGCAAGAAAATGTCGAATATCACGTAAAATACGGACGATGGTGCCGACGCCATGCGATGTTGGTGGTCGTTGAAAATACTTACCCTGTGTTGGGACATACAGGAGTTCGGCAAAATTTCCGGTATAGGGAGGGAAGCATTCACTGGCTTCCCTTCCTCCCTATACCGGCTTGATATTTGTTCCTTGTAATTCTGCCACCAACAGTTTATCAAATTTTTTTTTAAACAACGAAACTGAAGGGTTCGAAAGACCACCCCTTGAAAATTCATGGATAAACGTAAATAAATTAGAAAAAGTCGAAGAATTCCTCAAATATTTTTAGTGGGCTTCATAATACATTCCATAATACCCGTATATTGTTTTGGTTCGTCTCTTTTTAATCATACAGCTCACCCTGTATCCAGTGGCGGACTGAGGACTGAAGTGGGGGCCCGGGGCGGAATTGTGAGATGGGGCCCCTAAGGAGTGAAAGTTGAGAATATGAAGGGAGGCCACAGACTTTTTGGCCCGCCCTGCCCCGCCGTAATTGAGCAAAAGCCTAAGAAACAAAAAATGTGTTGTTAATAGCTTAGTGTTAACACACAGTAGCGCAGTCAGAGTTTGAGGGCGTAGAGGGCAAAGGCAACGGTGAGGGTGCAAGTCAGGGAAAAGTAGCGCCGCAGCCGAAATTTTTTGGGCATAATAATAATAATGATGCTGATGATAATCGGTATATTTCGTGCGTTTTGCGATTTCGGTTTTCGACGTTTTCACCAAAATTACTTGATAATCAAACTTCTTTTCAGAAAATTTTTGCGCTTCTTGAAAATTTTCGCCAGAATTTTTTCCTGTATCGGTTTAGTGTGGAATGAAGTGCCATGGGCGCTTGAGAGGTAGGGGGGTGGTCTCATTCGCCCACTTCCGCCCCCCTTGGCTGTGCCACTAACCACCAGTACCTACAAGAAGTTTTCGGTTCCAGCTTTGGATGTTGAATTGGATTTGGACTGTTGACTCAATGCTAGAACCTACTCGTATATACAAAATTAGGAATAACATGAATTTCTACTATACCTGCAGCGCGCAGAAAAGATAATTTTGTTGTATTGTCTTCCCCCTCTTTTGAAAAGAAATAATAAAATACAAAATTTCAAAAGGCTTGAGGCCCCTGGCACTGTGATATCCGGGACCGGGGCCCCTAAAGCCTTAAGTGAAAATAATTCGCAGAGACTCCGTGATACAGACACACCTCTATTGCCTGTGTGTAGGCCCCCAAACCTGTTGTCATGGGGCTTGCCAAGGTAACTTTAAAATGGAAAAAATAGGAAAACAATGTTTCTCACCTAAGTAATATGCGAAAAAAAAAGATCATCGGGGGAAAAAATTGAAATTTTTAGATTTTATCCCAATTTTTTTGAGTATTTTTCACAAACAAGAGGAATTGGGGGCCCCATCAGATGATTGAGGCCCCGAGGCCCGGGGCAAACGGGTTATTTATCTCGTTATTTATAGTATTAATAGGTACAGCATACAGATATTCCAAGTCGAGTTCATTGCTTCCTGGATGAGTGATGGTATAGAATAAGTGTAATTGACAACCGACATCCAATATCATGACATTGACAGGATACTGATAGAGCCGACGATAACGGTAAAACATAATAGGTATCGGATTTTTATTATTTTATTAATGATAACATGTAGGTCGAGGTGTGGTATCTAATCGTAATCATGAATGAATTTTATTAGGTACCTGTAATGCATCATTCCATGATATCTCATGATGATATTATCATCACACCAAACATTTGATAAAGTAGGTAATTCAGCTGAGTATCTACAGGGTGATTCAACAATGGCAAACAAGAGTCTAACGTCAGTTTAAAGCCTCATTGATCTCCCAATGAAGTACTCTAGCGCTTATTTGACTTGTTGTTCGCCTTGAACCTCATTAGCCCCCTTGCAACACCACCAGCCTGTTTGGTGGCTGTCAACATCAACATGATCTTGTCAGCTTGAAGCTCCATTGCCATGAAGTTTTCTACCGCTTATTGAACTTCCCACCTGGAGCCCTATCAGCAGCCCCATTGTGACGCTTGATCTTGACGATGCCCTACTCTGGGCTTCTGTGTGTCATTTTCGGGGTTATTGAAAAACTAGTCAATGCCATCAATGTTCTCCAGAGTCCTATTAAGCTCCTTTATGTCTACATTTTGTTATTGTTACTTGGAGCGCTGCTGTGTCCTCTTTCTGCTTGTGTCTTTCCATGTCTTTCACAACTCTAATGTGAAATGTGTCTAGTGTCTTCATGTGTCCGAGTTCATGAACGACCGCGTAGTGTTTTTTGACATTGTGTATTGCAGTTAGCTAGGAAAGTAAAAACGTATGTCCGCGACTTGATTCAATTTGCGCTCCTGAGGGAGGTGGGGTGGGGGTGGGGGAACAGCCAGGAAACGCAGAATAAATTAAGCAGCAGACATACATTTTGATTTCTCAAGCTCAGTCCAATTCATAAAATAAAATAAATAAAATAAGAAAACACCCGGTATCATACGTAAAAAGCCAATAAAATAATCAAAGTTTGGAGAGCTGTAGGTTTCTCTTATGGTTTTTGAAACTAATTTCATAGGCACTCACGATACAACAACGAATCGGTTTATATTTGGGACACCATGTAAACTGTATACCGTACGTGATTGTTATACAAAGAACTGGCTTTTTATCGGAATCACTTATGAACGAAAAATGTAATCCGCTAAATCGGTTATTATCATCATTGATTCGAGAATTTTGGAGTCATGAAAATAAACTTCGCTGTTTACATAGTATCATAATAACAAAGTCTATCAATTAGTGATTCACCCATCAACAACAATGAACAAGTTCTATACTCGCCCCTATTCATTCCAGCTAATTTTACATAAGCAAAAAAAGTACATACTTGCAAATTTACAGTCACGGCGGGTACAGAGTGCTTGTGGTCTGTGCTTGTGATTACAGCGACGCCATGTAAAATAAGGGAGACACACACTTTTTATTCAAATAACGTGGAGATAAGTACACATAATATTATTACTCTTTTTTTTACGATTCTTAAGATTTTTAGCGCATTTTCCATCTTAATGAAAATCGCTATTGCAACCGCTTTGTCCGTCCGTCCGTTCCTCGAACTCCTCCTAAACTGGACGACCAAGCTTTCTAATTTTTTCGCTGTTACATAGCTGCCACTCCCAAAGGAAGGCTAGGCTATATTGGATGTCCATATTGCCCCGCCAACATAGAGAAAACCGCCCCCGATAAACTTGAAATAACATAATATTGCACTTTCTACCAGACCTGATGCTCTGGTGTTCTCATTTTTTGAATAATACATAGTTGCCGCTTATAAACGTAAGCCAAGAAACATTCCGTCTTCAATATGCGCCGCCGACATGAAAAAACTGCTAAAAACTGCCCCCAATCACTTTAAAATGAAAAACATAAACCCGAAGACATAGCGATCTGATTCATTCGGTATATAAATAGCTGACTAAAAATGAGAAAGGATAGGCTACTTTTGGTTAGTCGCCGCCCCCAGATTCCGCCCCCAAACGATGAAACGTGCAACTTTCACAAATGTTACTGATTGAGATGTTCCCTTGAACATTAGGAACTGCCAACTCAAATTATGCAACGTTTGCTTAGCCGAACGCTGCCGCTCCCACACGCCGCCCCCAAAGTAAGAGATAAATGAAAAACATGAACCCGAAGACATAGCGATCCAAGTTTTTCGCTTTATGGATAGCTAACTAAAAATGGAAAAGGATAGGCTACTTTTGATATAGCGCCGCCTCCAGCTTCTGCCCCCAAAAGAAAAAAAATGCAACTTTCAACAATTTTCACTGATTTAGCTGATAATGTCACCTCGAACATTTAGAAACTCTTGACTCAAACTGTGCAAGAATTTCTTTGCCAAACTCTGCCGCTCCCACACGCCGCCCCCAAAGTGAGAGATGAATGTAAAACATGAACCTGAAGACATAGCGATCTAATTCTTTCACTATGTTGATAGCTGACTGGGATTGGAAGAAGATAGGCCACTTTTAATAAGCCGCCGCCTCCAGCTGCCGCCTCCAAACAAAAAAAAATGCAAATTTCACAATTTTCACTGATTGTCATATTTCCCTTACATTTAGAAACTTTCAACTCAAACTGTGCAACAGTTACTTCGCCGAATGCTGCCGCCCCCACACGCTGCCCTCAAAGTGAGAGATGAATAAAAAACATGAACCCGAAGACATAACGATCCAATTTTTTAGCTATATGGATAGCTAGCTAAAAATGGCAAAGAATAGACTACTTTTGATATGGCGCCGCCTCCAACTTCCACCCCTAGAAGAAAAAGTGCAACTTTCAATAATTTCCACTGATTTACATTTTAATGTTACCTCAAACATTCAGAAACTCCAAACTCAAACTGTGGAAGAATTCCTCTGCCAAACTCTGTCGCTCCCACACGCCGCCCCCAAAGTAAGAGATAAATGTAAAACATAACCCTGAAGACATAGCGATCCAATTGTTCCGCTATATAGATAGCTGACTAAAAATGGGAAGAGATAGGCCACTTTTGATTAGTCGCCGCCTTCAGCTCCCGCCCCCAAACAAAAAAAATTGCAACTTTCACAATTTTCACTGATTGTCATATTTCCTTGAACATTTAGAAACTCCTCACTCAAACTGTGCAACAGTTATTATCCGTTTCACCCTTATTTGCCACCCAGCAAGCTATGAAAAATTTCAGTTGCATTGGTACGCCTGAGACTCACAGGTGGTTTCACGCAGTGGAGGTTATGTAACTCTGTCAGTCTGACACGTGGATGACGCCGCACCGTGGGAGAAAATTCGGACCGGGAGCCTAGCCCGGAAAAAGCGAGGAAAGAATGACGCGGCAGGTGCGGGGAATGGCTTTTCAAGATTCGGGGGCGAAATCCTGACCCCCTAAACATCCAAGCCCGGGGGGAAGAGGAAACTTCTTGCATCTGCAGCAAATAGCACTGTAATTATTCGCAGTACTACCAGGTGTTGGATGCATAATAGGGAACAAACCTATGTGCTTTTATAGAGGTGATGACAGGAAGCAAGTATGGACTAGGTTTTAAGGCACCAGCTCCCTGTCCATGAAGCAAAACGTAAATTGTTTGGCTTATCCAAGTCAAACTTGAGCTGAGAGTGAAGGAACCGTAGGTTTTGAGGTAGGTTTGTACTTACCCCCTAACGCGGCTCCAACCACTGCCATGTTTTGGGCCATGTCTGGTTGCAGGCGTTTAATAATACAGGATATGCCGCGGAACTTGCATTTTTGTCTTGTGCGGAATAATTTTTGGCATCTTGTGATTTGACGTTGTCAAAATTTGTCAAATCAATTCATGAGCTGTCGTCAGTAGGTATGCTAAACCTAACAAAACAATATCATGGCTTGCTGCGTGGCAAATAAGGGTGAAACGGATAATACTTTGCCGAATGCTGCCACCCCCACACGCTGCCCTCAAAGTAAAAGATAAATGAGAAACATAAACCCGAAGACATAGCGATCTAATTCTTCCGATATTTGGATAGCCGACTAAAAATGGGAAAGAATAGACTACTAACTGTTGATTAGTCGCCGCTCCCAGCTTCCGCCCTCAAACAAAAAAATATTGATGAGTGAAAGAATTTTCATTCAAATCTATTTCATTGGCAAGTACCCCATTCTGATAACAAAATATCACAATGAGTTTCGAATGAAGAAAGTGGGCAAGGAATGGTGTTTCTCCTTCAACCAAATTTCTTTACGTCCACAATATGCCTCTTTGAGAAAATGCGCTACTGAGACTCACGCACGTGAAGGCATACTCACTTGTTTTCACCTGTATGAGGGATCTGTACAATTTCTGATTTCAATTCAAACATTTCTGGAGATGTTTGATGTTTGATATATATAGGTAGCTAACCGGTCGGTGGCAGCAAAATCTAATTTTTATGAAACTGGGAGTAACGCACTTTGCGGTTTTAACGACGTAAGTGAAACGAACTCCAGGGATTGCTAGGTTACCACACAAAAGAAACCACCTGAGTGGACTTTTATTTTATTGTCATGACATTTATATTGTTACTATTTGTGGAAATTCTCTCGCTGTCTATAATTAATTTCATGGCATTTCCCATCAGAGTAAGCTATGGGAAAGTGTTGTATTGGTACGAATGGTACCGTGCTAACTTTATGTTAACGTCTTGATAACGTACAAATAAAAATGTTCGAGATTAGTTTGCGGAGATCGTCTACACAAGTTAGTAGCTCTTCGCTAATGCTGTCAAGTAGAAAGTGGTGGCCACTGAAGAAAGCGCGGCAGGACTAAAGAACATGAGTCTCGACATGAATCGTGCACGCTGTTCATTTTTGTTCTGTCCAGTTTTCAAACACGGCGTGCATATCCATTATCCAATCTTCGATTCCAAAGTGCTGATAAGAAATAATCACAAGGAAAAATGACACATTTGATAGGTAGGTACATGAGGAGATGAACGTTATCAGACAAAATTCCACATGTTTTCAGAATTTGGTCCATGAATCATTATTTTCCATAACCTGGTAATTTAAAGCTTCGATGTGTGTGGTCGTTTATTACACACACATAGCATGTAGACAACTAGCTGACAAGTTGTTAGCATCAAGTTAGCATATTGTACTATTGGTACCAACACAACGCATTTTTTTATAGTTCACTCTAATGAGAAAAGCTGTAAAACTGGGGTATAGGTATACCTGCTTAGCTAGCCATTATAATCGCATTTTATTCTTTAGCCAATAATACTCTTGCATCAGAATGTTTTTCCAGCTTGGAAGCATTCATTTTGTTCTCTCCAAATTCTCTCTCTTCGATTCTAACATGCTGATGACAGACTAATACTGAAAAAATGAGACATTTAATACGGAAGAAGATGATCGATTTCAGACAAAATCCTACATATTTTCAAAATTTGATCCATGCACTTCTCTTTTGGTTAGGGTCAAGTTTGACAGTTCAAAGTTTTGATGTGTCCAGTCGTGTTCTACATGCTGAACGTTTCACCATAGTGAAACTACACTCAGGTACCGGCAGAAAATAAATTCCACTCGAAAAATTTGCCCACTTTGATGGCCAATAACTCTAGAATGGGTTGACGTATCTTAAGACTTCTTCCAGCAACGATGAGGTCGTTCGTTTAGTAGAGAATATGCAAATTTTGCGTCAAAATTAGCTACTTCTGACTGCTTTTGATCTGATATGTTAGCTATATCATCTGTAGAAATCTGGCAACACTTCCACCAAGCGTGCTTGAAATGCCATAGGTTGAGTACGGGAGCTTTTTCTCAGAATCTCCAATGTTTGTTTCTCCAGTTAGAGGATTTTCCCACTTGATTCAATTTGAAGCTTGATGATACCTGCCATGCGTTGCCTCTAGGACCAGTTTTCCGCTCTGCCAATAATCCACATGCCGTGAGAGGTTATTTTTCTCCTCCTAATGCTGCAATTTGCTCGAGTTGACGACTGACGTTCTGTTGGAGCCGGTAGCTAATTTGACATGTAAGAGGAAGGAATGATCCATATTATGAAAGATTATGAACTTCGCGTGGGTTTTTCAAGGGTAATTGGACTGGTTACAAAGTCTGCGTATCATCGAACGCCCGAGCAAGGAGGGAACTCCTTGACACATGTTTCGGCCCGTTGGGCCTCATCAGTGGGAGGAGAAACTCCAAGCAAGGACGCTCGACGATACACGATACACAGAGACGTGGGTGGCTTCTGGTTCTTAACCGTGTTCTGGTGGAGATATTTCATGTTGCATGGTGAAAGCATCAATAGTGTGCTAAATGCTCACGTCAAAAGTGTATTATTTTACCAACAGGAGGTGTTGTGAAACATCTCACCCGCATGAACCTTGTATCAAGTACACATATATGTCGTCTTGAAGTCCCCCCCACCCTCACTGATGAGGCCCGTGATGAGGCCCAAAGGCCAAAATAAGTGTTCGAGAGCTCCCCTTTGCTCGGGCGTTCAATGAAACACAGACTTTGTAACAATCCAGTTATTCCCATTCCCAATAAACCCACGCAAAATTAATTGCCTTATAATAATGGACATCAAATCACTTGTATATTTTTCAAGATTATAGCGATTATTTGTGATGGTGGGTAACTCCTGTGGATAGCATTATGTGATAGTGGTATTATAATTGGTATTATAGAGGTATACATACAGCAACTGATTAAAGTTGGAGACTTGTCAAATAATGCTTCTCAAAGTAGCTTTGGGTACAGGACATACGCGGATATAACATGTTCATCAGAAAATTCCAGGCTTGACTCAGTAGGTAGGTACCTACTTGCGTCTGAATAGAGAATACACCTGTGTAAATTATTGTGAATCCCGACGCTACCATGCACAGAGCTAAAACCAGAACTAGATTTATTTTGACCTAATAACCGCCGATTTCTGGAAATATAATTAAGCTGATTGATCTACGAGGGGTTGATTTCCCCGGCACTCAGTGTACATTCCATTTCGGAATTCCCGAAATTGGAAGTCTTTCGGAAATCACCGGAAATCCCGGAAATCACCGGAATTCCCGGAAGCCGTTCGGATATCACCGGAATTCTTTCGGAAATCACCGAAATTCCCGGAATTCTTTCGAAAATCACAGCACCGAAATTCCCTCTCGGAAGTCTTCCGGAAATCACTGGAATTCCCGGAAATCTTTTGGAAGTTATTGGAATTCTTTTGGAAATCACCGAAATTCCCGGAAATCTTTCGGAAATCACCAGAATTCCCGGAAATCGCCGGAATTCCCAGAAGTCTTTCGGAAATCACTGAAATTCCTGGAAATCTTCCGGAAATCACCGGAATTCCTTGAATTCTTTAGGAAATCACATCACCTGAATTCCCCCCCCAAAAAAAATCGGAAATCATCGGGATTCCTGGACGTCTTTTGGAAATCACCGGAATCCCCTGAAATCTTTCGGAAGTCACCGGAATTCTTTTGGAAATCACTGGAAATTATCGGAATTCCCGGAAGTCACCGGAAATTTAGAATTCTTGTGCACACTTTTTTTCGGGGAATCATCGTTGATCTATGAATAAAAAAATGAATAAATGTTTTCCTCCTTCTCGGCTTACCAGCGCCATAGAGTTTTTGCGCCTTTTAATGATAACAGTAAATTATTACATATGAATTACAAGATACGCAGATCTATGAATAAGTGAATACCAACTTTTTTTTTCGCGAATTCTAGTCGATTGATCAAGATTACCTAAACCCATTGAATCTGTGGAAAATCGATTGTTCATCTCAACCCTCAACTTTATTACAAGAAAGTACCTCAACAGCATTCTCATGCATCAATCAGCTGTAATTGACCAATACAGGAATCACCTGACTGCTCTGATTTAAAATTTGTTGTGCGATTCTGTGAAAAATTACATTTTCATAAACTCTCTACTGTCATGTGAAATATCCTGTTGGCCATTGGCTGTTGCCTAGGTAATAACAATAACCGCGTAACATAGCGTTTATGGAATGTAATTTTTCAGAGAATTGCACCATTAATTATTAACTTCTCTTAAATCCAGCGTTAGACTTGTGGTCTTGAATTCCTGGACTTCCGTTTCCCCGGGTATGCCCAACTTAACTGAAATGTTCAGAGTTTTCAAGACTGAAAAATTCCTTTGACCCTGGGAAATCGAAATGCTTCCGAATCTAAGGGAACCTCTTCCCCTCCCGTATCGCTTGTTATGTACGGGCGCATCTCGTTGCCCCTTTGGTTCGTAATCTTTCACATCATAGGACCGAAACGAGATCGATACAACAACAGCATCAAACTCTCGATCAGAGTTGATGCGGGTAACTAGGTTAACGTCTATGGGGAAAACATATTTATCCATTCAGGTATTCCTTGCAGAAAACTGCTTCCGGTCCAATTATTGAGTGATCCTTTGAATGTGAATCAAACAGCAGCATCGGCGGCACATATTTTTTAGCTCCCTTCGTCTCCTTCAACTCCATTAAAAGTTTTCCGTTGCACCGTTTATCAGTTTCCTCAATAACTCCATTTGCTTGTCGATAAGAATCTATTGATATTCTTTGTTGTTTGAGTCTCAGTAAGTATAACACTAGAAGCATTCGATAACAACGGCTTAATGAAGTTCCCGGCACTACTAGTTCAATTAAACCCTGTGTCCCTGTGCAAGATTATTCTGCTTCGGATTCACGAAAGGGTCTATCTACACTACGTTGGAGTCTGTTCGACGCCATACCAAATTCCCGAAAAGTCTCAGGGAGACTAATTGACGAAAATCCGTTTGACAGTGCACTGCTCGGTTAGCATCACGCCGACGCTGCATACGAGGTGTCGGTTTCAAAACTTGCTATCGCCCATGACAAATCAGTACCACTGTCGGTTTAGTTCTCAAAGGAGATTCTGAACCACGAGTATGACTAGTAAGAGCCACCTATTATTCCAGAGAAAGCTCTTGAGGGTATAGATTAGGTACCCTACTCAAGCCTAAAGCCTTTCCAGGAGAGAATTACGCAGTGCAGAGAGCAGGGCCCATAAAACTCTGACGTATCAACGCTCGGTGGCTCAGTTGAAATCTGGAGCTACCTGATAATGCTTGACTCAACTTTCCATCAATTCTTCGATATCAGTCTCAACTTTATTTTTGCTCTAGAAATGATGATGTTGAGTTTTCAAATTGACACCCTGTATGTTGCAAGGTCATAAGTTCTCATCGTAACCCTTCCGGAACGAGCTGCTTGTTCGCCCATAAAGCGCAGTTTCTTCAATTTTCTCCCGAACAGATGCGCCCGGAATAATGTAGGTCGCGGAATGCAGATGACGCGATTCTCCAACTCATTGCGTTTGAACTTTAACGGGCGGATTCCCGTAATTAGGGACTACCAAGTGAATACGAGATCCACCCAATGTACCTAATGAAATTCAAATATCCGAGCTTTGTACACGACGCTTTTATTATTCCAATGGTATTTGCGCAGGGTCGCAGGATAAGATATGTGACGCGTTCCCGCGAACTTTATTCGAGTGTTCGGATCCATCAGTCCAATTAAATTGGTGGTTCAGATTGCACAACAGAAACCCAATTCCGACGAGCTATTATTTGTATTGTGGCAATCAGGTCCTAAACTATCCCGTTGATACTCACCAAATCGAGTCTGTCGTGTGAAGAGAAAAAAAACGAATGTGGGTTGAAACAGAGCGCGAGCATTTTAAAGAGTGGAAAATTATTATCGGTGGAGCTTGAGCAAAAAATTGTTTTGTATGCTGCCAGACGCAGTAGAATATAACTAGGTATCATAAATAAAACTGCGATGGAGCATTGGCCGGATGGAGGTCCGAAAGACCTCTGCTTGGTAGATAGAGAGTCTGGAAATTGAAGTCTGGAGACGTTTTGGTTCTGTTGATTGGAATATTGGTATCCCTGTACCGGGTTTGAAACCTACAACTCGTCGACATCCAACCACATACTTAAATAACTATACCGCGCAAGAGAGACGTCCGACACTTGTAATAATGGGCGCCGCCATCTTGATGGTTATTTAGGGACTTTGGGTGGTGTGGACTGGCACCACTTCGCCACTTGGCCACTTGACTAAGCACGACATTATTTTGCTTCTCCCTCAAAGTACGTGGAATCAACACTAATAACATCAAGTGGGAATCAACAGGTGAAGAAAAGGTGTACGATCATTCCAGCGTCCAAAAGTTCGGTTAACTACGTGATGTTTATTTACACTGTCAAAAAGCTGTCACTTGACGTTTCGTTTACTGAGAGTACAGTGACTCCCAACCATCCAACTCGATGTGAGTATTTCGTAATTTCAAGAAAACTAAATACACTTACGTGATGGTACTTGAGAAAACTGGATCGCTATTGAAAAATTGCAGAAAGTTTGATCAGTTTCACGGCAGTTGGGATATTTTGTGGTAGCTATATAGCTCGGTATTTTGAGATACACTGGAAATTAACCATCAAAATGGCGTCATTCTCTAACTCCTTCTGTTACGCGGCGCGGCAGAATGCGCAATAGGTTCATGAGCGGTATAGCTATTTAAGTATGTGCATCCAACTTGCTTACAGGACAACTCATTACAGGGCAACTCATAACAAGACAACTCACCAAAGGACGACTCATCGGTCAGACAACTCGTCAGCAGGACGACTCAAGGACAGTGTAACTCACCGACGAGGCCTCGGAGGAGGTATTTTTTACGACACGATGACTTATTGATAGCTCTGTTGATGAACAACTCGCCGACAGGGCAACCCATCGACAGGAGAACCCGAGGGAGAACCCTACCGACAGAACGACTAATCGACAAGACAGCTTGCCGACAGGACAAGGTCATCTACATGTACAAGACTACTCGAGTAAAAACTGTGTGACGAAGAGAAGGACAACCCTAGGATGCTTATGGGCTGTCTTGTCGGTCAGTTTTATTATCGATAAGTAGCCCTGTCGATGAGCTTTCTTATCGGTAAGTTGTCTTGCCGGCGAGTTTTTCTGCTGGTAATTCTAGGTTGTCCTGTCATTGAGTTAGCTGTCGATGAGTTGGATGCGACTGAATGATTCATTCCTAACCTTCAAAAGTGACCCATTACTACTATCATCACAACTATATGGTCTAACACCCTACGTTTCCGAGATCCAAATGACACTTTTGGGAAGTAAAAAAGAACCAGAGACCACAAAAATAAGTCTTAGGGCTAGTTTCTGATTTCTTGACTTTTGTGAATAGAAAAGGCAAGTTAAGGTAGAAAACATAATTGAGCTTCAATGTGGGCACAATATTATTGGATTGGACATATAATTTAATTAGTATATTATTCAACAAGCGGGTAATGATTGCTTCTTACTCATGAGGATGCAGTTCGCCGACACAAGCCTTGGCGAGTGTCGTAAAGCATCCGAATGAGTAATAGCCATTACCCGCGAGTAGAATACTATGCTTTATCCAGTCTTATTGAAAAATGCAGGCATGTATGCGCGTGATAATGCGTGCATTATTCAATAGGATTGGATAAAAGTAATTCTCAGTTTCTGATGAGCTTTAATTAAAAATCCGTGAGTATCTCTTTTCAGTAGTAGCGTGACTTGATTCTTTTCGGCATAAAGCCCTCCGCTTGATCCCCAATTTTCCGCTTTCAACGGAAAGGCCGGAGTCTGTTTCAAAACCCATTCTGCGAATTCTGATATCGCCTACGCCACTTCAGTTGGACGCTGCATGAAATCGTAATAAATAAACGTCCCAATTATGCGTTACAATGTTTTCTGTTCCAGCTAAAATCAAAACACCGCCAGATGCTCTACTAATATTTTACCACAGAGCCAAGTATCGGTCTAGGTCTCTCTTCACACATTCTCACCAAACAGGTTTTCATACCTACATCCATTGTTTTTTCGAACGTTTTCCTTGATTCATCTAATACCTAATCACTAAACTGAGTCTTGTTTCATTAAACTTTAATTTGTTTTTTCTTGAAGGTACGATCTTGATTATGGTTGCCTTGCGGTTTCCGGCGAACTTTACGTTGACGGACAAAGTTTATACGAGTACAATAATTATTTTATTATTATACCTTTCTATGAATTGTTTTTTTGACTTCAATCATTTCGAATATAAATATCGAGTTCAATAATAACTAATGCGTTTCAAAAACAGCGGTTGTTGGAATTGATTGAATGCAGCGTTACAACGCGCAAAAAGGAGAACATAAAACAAACAAGAGCTTCTCGAAGCTCTTTTATTCTTGTATATCAAAAACCTATTAGCGATTTCGGAAAATTGGGTGTAAATGAAATTCACTATTTCCTAACCGTCGCTTCACCGTCCAGCAAATCCGAGGATTATGCGGGTCTGGGGTGTATATGGGTTGACTGGGTCAGACTTTTTATACGCAGGATATACGCCTAAATCCAACTGTTTGTGGAAAATGGAAAGCCCTTTCGATTCGTTGATACGGCCGATAAGCTTCGGGTTTTAATCCCGATGCCAATTGTGTTTTCATTCGCTCAAAGAAAAAAAAAATTGTGCGATTGGCTCACCCCGCATTGTGTACGTTGCTTTGACTTGGCTGCCCCTAATTGCGGTCCACTAATTAGACTTTAATACTTTAATAACAGGCCATGTCTGCCAGTGAGGGTTGATTTATTCCACGACAGACTTTTGTTATAAGTACGCGCCATGGACCTGTACTTGAAATGAACTGCGGTACCAAACAATAAAACTCTCTGATATGGGCTAACATGCATATTGTATACAGCATGTACACGGGCTATGTAGCTAACACAACATAAGTGCCGTTTTCAAATCCTACGGAGTTTTTAAGTTGCTTCAAAAAATTAGGTGCTATCGATATAATGTAGATATAGGTATATACATTACATAAGTGATGATCGTTCATAAATCAATGATTCTGCTAGTGGTATATATATATTTTATTTTCATCGAAAGTTGTCGTCAAATTGGTTTGGCTTCAAAAAACGCATTGTGAGTATAAGCAGCATAGAAGGCTTGAGAGCCACTGTCTACCACGTTTACTTCGACGAGTTGGCAGTTCTAGTCCACAACCGTCGCGAGTACGCGGTCTGCATGTCAGATTTATAACCAGACTGACAGTTGCCGTCTGTTTGTGCGCTGCTGCGTTGATGTGTCTGCGGTATTTTGCGTCCAATTTGAATCTGGTGTGTTTAAATTTCGTCCAGTGATAACATTCTGTTAATTTATTACTGAATTCCATGATTATTTATCACTCGTGGTTTGGTAGAAGAAAACAACGCAACGTAGCAGGTGCGACAGGCCAAAACGACAGGGAACGGTGGCTGAAGGCCATTGGGCGCTGGCGTGCTTTGAACGAGTGAATTAAAACGGTCCTGTGGCCTCCGGCAGTCAGTAAGCAAGTGAATGCAGCAAAAAAGTCAATCTGATAGCTGCACACTGTCAGTCATTCCAGCAAGGCAAAAAGGAATGGCTACATTAGCAGGACAGCCAGAACCAATTGTGAAAAATGAAAGTCCCTGGTCAGCTATCATGTCCGCATTCCACTGGGTCCATGGCAATGTACGGTATTATCAGTCCAGTTTAGGTACAGGTCCATGGTATGCGCACGTTGCTAATTGCAAACTATTCAACTTCCATTCTTTTTTTATAAAGCTTACGTCAGAAATACGATGTGCGGCATCGGAATTGGCACTTCAAGCCAACCAAAGGTACAAAGCTGATTTTGGCACCAAATCAATGTCCCTAGAATACATAATTTCGACCTTCACGCTACTTGTCAACGACAAAGTGAATAAATTTGATGGAATCGCCCTACATTGTTTTGATGATGTATCAGTACCGCTGATGGATCAGTGCGTACAAATATTATCAGAAGAAAATATTTCTCTTTGGGTATTACAATTCAATTTTTTTCGGCATCAAATCAAACCAAAACTCCAAGATTTAAATAAACATTTCCCAGCGCTATTTTCGAATCAACATGTCAATCAGCGTTTTTTGTTGCATAATCAACCACTACACTTTCCATTATCTTGGCAGGCAGATCTGACGAATGCCGAATGGTGTTTACCTATCCAATCTAAATTTAATACCCACCGATTCGCCGTCAGTTTTTCCGCGCTTGCCCGAACATCCAAGAGATTTTTCTTTCCCCGTTGAGGTTTAATTGACGCATTAGCAATTCACGGCGCATTTTCTGATGTCCATATCTGCGTCTAAAAGTAAACAAATCCCAGGGGGATGGAAAACTTTCAATTAAGTTACATTTCCAGTCCCGAAGCCCCAGTGGTCCGGGGGCGGTCTAGATTAGCACCTCCGGAATTCAATCAAATCGCCGGAGTTTTTTTCTTCTCGAACCCTAATAAAACTCTTCTGGAATACAAAAACACATGTCATTCCGGCCGCTTTTTTTTCGTAATTCACCTGATAAATTTAACAATAAAGCTCGCGCCGGAGTTTCTGTAAGAACTGGAGGGTTCGGAAGTTCTAATGCTGTTTCGCACATGGTTGAGAACTTTAGGAGTCCTAGGACTGTAGCTTTAGTGCGAACTTTATTATATTGGCAAAATTTGTGCATCGATGTGTCTGTATCTCGAGGGACTTTTTGTGCGCCGCTTTGGTCAGTAATTGAATGAGGTCCGATGTCTGTGTCCCAATTGCTGGAACATCTTTGTTGGATTCCAATAAAGATAATCTAATTGGGTAGGGATTACACGGGTTTTTTGTGGTCAGTCTCAAACTTGGTTGCTGTTCATACTTAATTGCTTTAGTATGGGCACGCTTTGAGACGGTTTCTAAGACGAATGTTTGACTTTAAACTCTCTCAACTGGTCGTTTCGCTGCCGGATCACACACTCGTTGAATCTCCAGAGAAAAACGCTTTCGAAAAAGTTTCAAAAATTCTACTACCCGATCTCGCATCCGAACTTTTGCTATTGTGACTCAGGTCTAGCAGCTTACATTCATGATAATAGATACAGACAATTTATGCCCGTATTCAACCACCCTTTGTGCCTTCCATGAGGTAGGCGGCATCAATCGCTGTTATTGTACAAAGTCGGCAACAGTATTTCCTTCTTCTAAACTACGCATAAGTCAATACGTAGTTCCCAAAAATTAAGCGCTTTTTTAATTTGATGTAACTTCAGACTGCTACAATGAAATATTCCCGTTGAAGTGTTCGCTGACTCGGCTGACTTGATCTTTTGGCTATCAGTCCGTGGTCTTGCAGGACACTGGGTCCTTCACATAAGGTTTGTACAGGGAATAAGACAGCCAAGAAGCTCCCGTTCGAAAAAATAGTTTTCTTCCCCTGAATTTCAACCACAAGGATGCTGAGATAGGCCTTATTAAAGTGCAGGATGGTGTTTGAATTGTCCGCGTATCTCAATTTACGGGGTGAATACCAAAAAAATATCTTTTTGGTTTTGCAGCGATAACTTCCTTTCTCGTTGACTGATTTTGAAAATTTGCAGCTCATATTGAAGCTGAAACTTTAGATGGAAAGAGCTTGGGATCAGAACTGGCTCGAGACAAACAGTCAGAATCAAGAGTTCCATGAAAGATGGCCCAAATCTGAAACGCCGTCGACAGGGCCGTTTGGGAGAAGGATTTTGTAAAGATCATGTCTCTTCCAGAGAAGTCATTTATTCTGAATACGTTGAGGATTTTTTGCTTGTCCTTGTCAAGAATTGTAGATGAAGGAATCCAATTACAACTGCATGTTCAAGAAGAAGAAACAGCCCCTTGTTTACCTGACATTGGTCGTAGCCACCACTTCGAAAATCAAAACAATGAATTATCTAAACTGGTTCGTCTATTACTCATTGTTTTGAGAAATAGAAATATAAACCTGTTCTTTATTCTATTCAGACACCGAATGCACCTGGCTGGGTAGGCAACCAAACATGCTTCAATGTTCTTCAACATTATTGTACATGAAGGCAACGTTCTTCTATGTACCGGGTGGACCATCAAAAACCGTGCTCTGAATTTTTCTTTCTAAAATTTTTATTCCTCCACCGATTTTATCGAACTTTTCAGCATTGGCTAGCCAATTGAATAGGCTATCATTTCCGTATTTCAAAATGGCCGACCTATCAAAATTCAAGATGGCAGAAACAATTGAAAATAGGCCTTCATTTGTTCTCGTTGCTTATTATTGAAAGTTACCAGAAAGTCAAAACCAATAATGCATTATGAAAGAATAGACCTTTCTTGTCAATTCAAGACCACAACCAGTGAAATCTGGTCATCGGCTGAGGAGATATTGCGAGTTGAAGTGAAGCCTACTTTCCGTTTTTTTCATTTCCGCATAATTGATCCAAAGGTATCTTGTCCGCCAATCCGCCATTTGCTCATTTCTCAACCGATTTTCTCAAATTTGGTATCAATGGCTAGCCAATTGGACAGGCTTTCTTTTTCATATGAGAGAATGATGTACATGTCAAAATCCAAGATGGCGGAAGCAATTGAAAATATAATTTCTTTTGTCCATGATGCTTTTTAATAAAAATTAGCAGATAGTCAAAATCAATAATTATTATGAAGGAATAGACCTTCCTTGACAATCCAAGACCGCAACCAATCAAATCGAGTCATTTGCTGAGGAGCTACGACAAGTTGAAGCGAAGCCTACCTACCAGTTCCTTCATTCCCGCATAAATGACCCAAATTTAGGAATCCTGCCCGCCATATCCTTATTTTCCAACCGATTTTTTCAAATTTGGTATCATTGGCTAGCCAATTAGACAGGCCGCCATTTTTCGTGAAAGAAAATGGCCAACATGTGAAAATTCAAGATGGCGGAAACTATTGGAATTGGGCCTTATTCGTTCTTGTTAGAATAGAAAAACGGAAAGTAGGCTTCGCTTCAACTGGCCGTAGTTCCTCATCAGATGAACCGATTTGATTGGTTGCTGTCTTGAATTGTCAAGGAAGGTCTATTCCTTCATAACAATTATTGGTTTCGACTCTCCGCTCATTTTTATTAAAAAGCAATTGGGATAAAAGAAATTCTATATTCAATTGCTTCCGCCATCTTGGATTTTGACAGGTCTGTCATTTTGTCATACTTTTAAGGTAGCCTGTCCAATTGGCTAGCCATTGACACCAAATTTGAGTAAATCGGTTACGAAATGAGCATATGGCGGATTGGCGGGCAGGATACCCAAATTTAGGTCAATTATGCCGAAATGAAAAGAACGGAAAGTAGGCTTCGCTACAACTCGCAATAGCTCCTCAGCCCGATTTTATTGGTTGTGGTCTTGAATTGACAGGGAAGGTCTAATCCTTCATAATACTTTATTGGTTTTGACTTTCTGGTAACTTTCAATATAAAGCAACGAGAACGAAAGAAGGCCTATTTTCAATTGTTTCTGCCATCTTGAATTTTAGTGTGTCGGCCATTTTGAAATACAGAAATGATAGCCTAGTTAATTGGCTATCCAATGCTGAAAAGTTCGATGGAATTGGTGGAGGAAAAAAAAAATTAGAAGGAAAAATTTAGAGCACGGTTTTTTATGGCCCACCCGGTACAGGTGTTCACGTTAAGATTGTCCCCCCCCCACTAGCCGCCCTATCCCTGGGACAATTTCAAAAAGGAAAACTGATTCTTGGAGGAGTTTTCCTGAATTTCTTGAATTTGTCTATGAAAAATTTCCAAACCATCAATTTACAGAGTGTCGCAAAAAAATATTTTCATTAACATGCAGTTGATGCATCAGTCTTTTATCCTGATTACAACTAAATATAGCACTCACGGGTTCAGTTGATTGTCAAATGACAAAATATTATTAACATAACAGTTTAAAATGTAAAAAAATTATAATCAAACCGATTTTGAGAATTTTTTCCAATAATCTATAATTTTTTGAAAAATGAACCCGTAAATGTTGGAGAAAATTTGAAAAACTCAGCAAAAATCCTTCAAGAATCAGTTTTCATTTTTTAAATTGGTTGAAGGATAAGCCGGCTAGTGGGGGGAGGGGTCAATCTTAACGCGAACACCCTCTACATGCATAATCGCATGCAAAGCGAGCGCTCTCGTAACAGTGTAATCAGGAATGACAGGTTAGACAAATGATCTGTAATCTTACACAATAACTGCCGAACCGTTGACTCGTTCGACTTGAAATTTAGTACGCGGACATGGTTTTTCTGTGGAATGAGCCCATTAGCTCTCTCTCTTATACCAACTTCCTATCCGAATGGACGCTTCGAACAAAAATTCTATAGGTCTCTGGATACTAGTCGGGGGAGTTTTGGGGTGACACAACCACTTTTGTTGGAGTTGGATTCTAGTTATCATCATAATCATACTATCTAGTATGTCGTCGAGTAGAAAAGTATTGATGTAATCTCTGGGTAGAGCTCTAGGCATAACTAATTTGCTTATTTATGATAATAATTTGGGCGGAACTAGGCATACTAGGCACTAAAAACCGATAATCGAGGTAAACACCACCGTTATTGAAAGGTCGAGGGTCTCTTAAGTGACACGTGTTTTGCTTCAGATTTCGCTCGGTTTATGACAATTTCATTTCGGACCTGCGAATGGCGAATGTGGTGCGTGTTTTGCGGGCGTAGGGTAATTTCCATCGCCGGCTCGAGTCATGAGGATCGATTTGATATGGAATTGTAAATAGCATAATGCGAAATCAATTTGGTGGTCGCCGACCACGATTGATTAGGAATGGCAAAAACGGGCAGATTATGCATTCATATTTTATTCAGCGACCGAAAATAGAATATTTTTGATTGACCTATTGTCTGAACATGCCACATAATTCAATTCAACATTGACTTCTCTTCGACTGAGCCATTAACCCGTAAAACAGCCGTATGAAATTCGAAAATGTAGGTACAACAATAGATGCCCAAATGACGTACCTATAACTACGAATGATATTATTAAGTAACAAGTGAAGGGTAGTAGGGCCGCGTAGTATAGTGGACCATTACGCGTGACCGCCACAACAGAACGCTGTGAGGGGGAGAGAATGGTTTGGAGCAACGCTAACGTTATATCTATCTAGTGTTAAAGTTTTGACCTATGCATTTCATGCGTGGGGCCAAAAAAAAAGAAAAAATATTGTCGGCGCCGAAACCGGAGACCGGCAACCTGCTTTTGTTGTGTTTTTGACCTTAGGCATGAAATGTATAGGTTCAAACTTTTACACTAATGTAAGCGTTGCTGTTACAGCTACAGTTGAGGTATGTGAATGAGCCTCAAACCTTCCGAGAAATTCGGCCCTATCGTAAGCTTCTCTGGAATAGTGCTGGGTTTTGTCAATCATTCTTGCCCACTTTAAGTAGAGTGGAAAAGTGTAGTTATAATGGCGCACTTTTCTTCCAACTTTATCATTTTGGAATTCTAACAGCCGCAACGGCTTTTACAACATAAAACTAGGTGTACCGGCAGTTACGTTTGGTTACGTACCTATATTAATTCTTAGAAGTAGCTGAGTACTTCGATCATGAAGGTTTTTGACCCCACGGGTATTTATACTGAGCCAATCATCCCTTAAAATTGATCCATTTCTGAGATTCATTAATTTTATTCTCAATTTCATCTCTGTTACAGCCTGATGCGTAAAAAAATGCCACGGGATTTAAAAGGTAGGTTCAAGAACTAAGCGATTATAACCTATCATCTGCACATTTCTCCTTCATCGTCATTTTATAGACTCACGAAGCGATTCCAGTGAACAGACGTGGGAGCCGATTCATGAACTTGATACAATTAACGGTTCGGAACAACTATATACGCTCATAGTAAACCCATTCGTATTTTTCAATCCACCCTGTACGGATAACGAAGCGTGTCAATGCTTCATTGTAATTTAAACAATGCAGGCTTAAACGTGTGCTATAAATAACTCATTTACCTATATGTTGAATATATAGTTTATGCCGCGCTAACTTAATATCCGCGGCTGGTTTATGGAAAGTCAATTCGGCGATTAATTCACTTCGCTTCAAATTTTACAATTGAAATTATATATCAGTAGCGAAATACCGATACGCATCACCTAACCAAATCAAATCTTCCAGGTCAGGTCCCAGACTCCCTTTCCTAATTCGGGCGTCAAACAACTCGAATAAGCGCTCCAACAATCAGGAGTTTCGTGATATTAGTGATAACCTCGGTGATAACATCAGGTACCTGAGTCGGTGTACGTTTAGCTCCCACATTGGAATTTTGTGATTATTCAAATTGTACCCAGGAATCTCACATTTTCAGCACTGTGGAAAAATATTTGGCTGAAAATTTTTCCTATTGTAAAAGTGAGAAGGGGTTTCATTATCCAAAAATGGAAGCTGTAGACACGTGTCTTGCTCCCAGATTCAATTTTTGCACCCTTCCTTCCACCATTCAAATCAGAAAAGTCATCGTGTCTTCAGTTATCACATCTTTATTATTATAAAGTCGATAATGCTTATTCATTCAAAATCTTACGATATCATGAAAGAAGTAGGTATACCTAACTTTTTTTTCCCCCTACAGTAATTTCTTGTTACGCTTTTTTTGATGCTCTTGGAATTTATTGCGTTGATTAATTTCTGAAGTTTCATAGGTAGGTAGGTACTGTGGTTTTTAATCCTTTCAATATTGGTTATAGTGTAGTGCGGAGGTAATTAGCCAAAAATTAAATGGACCCTGTACTTGCTGACAATAGCACGGAAATGGGTAGGATGGCACTGCACAAGAAACTTTGCTCTTTCGATTGAGAACGGGCGCCTCGCAGACTTTTTGTCGGAAAGGCCCAGAAGTGGCTTCAAATTTGGAAGCGCTGGAGCTCCTACGAGTCCCACGACACCATACTTTTTAATACTGTTATACCTGATTAATAGGAAATGTATGACTCTATTATAAACCTTGGTAGCATCAGTCGTCATGCCGCTGCCATTCTTCACACTTGAATCTTCGGCAAGTGAAAAAATGTTGTTATGAATTTTGTCTCCCTTAGAAGACCATGAACAATTTTGGGATCATTACCCACCTTTTTGGCATCAGCATAACTCTATTTATAAAGTCGAAACTGCGATAGTCCCATTTTTGGGCCCCCTGCCTCCGCTCCCCATAAAAAATCTACCAGGCACAAGTTCTCAATCGGGAGGCCTTTTGTGTCATTCTACAAATTTTCGTGCTTTTGTCACTGAGTGCCGGATCCATTACACTAACCTCTGGACTATTAGAATTTTTGTTAAATTTATATTTTTGTGATTTTTGTTTCTACAAGGTTATAACTATGGAATACAGTATTATTAACCTGTCCCTAAATCGTAATGTCGATCTTTTAGTAGTAAAAAAATCGTCGTCATGTCTGCTGCGGGACTTCTCATCGTTTGTTTCAATTATTATACATAATAACAAAATACATTAGTCTGGAAGTACCTAGAATCAATAACTGACTGAATGAAATATGTTCTTCTGGTAAAATAAGTACAGTAAGTACTTCTTGAGTTACTGAACGTTAAAGTTCTGGCTTTAACAGCTTATAAACTGCGCACAAAATGAAGTGACAATTCTATTTTTGGAGGTTTTTTCAAATGTCCGTAACTTTTTGAAAAATGATCGGAATCTGAGGCAGCTTTCACTGTTGTGAGGATACATTCTTCTATTTTGTGAACCCTACATATCCAAGCCATTCATAGTTAAGGTATGTCTCATACAGGGTGATACAAAAAAGCGTGCAACTTTTTGCTCTTTTCATCTTGGCACCGGAAATTTTTACGGCATCCTGTATATACGAATGTGACTTCGTCTTGTAGCCTGTAGTATCTGTAACTAATACCTGTTCAGTTTCTCACTCTACGTTGTTAACTTGGGGAGATATGATTTTTCTTGTATAAAAGTACCAATTATTTCATCGAGGAGTATTAATGGTACGGAAAAGTTTCTTAATTCAACGATAATCATCTTAAGATGGGATGATGTGTTCCCTCTCCAGGAACCACAAATTTTAATGTCCATAATAGCTAAGAAATGAAACATACAAGGTGATGAGAAAAGACGGCGTTTTTTTTGGCGCAGGCAGGGATGGTTCCATTATTACTCGGTACAGGTACTTGGATTGACTGTATCTTGTAGCTTGTAGTATCTGTAACTCTAACAGGTGCCTTTTTGCTCTGCATTACGTAAGTATCTCCATTGGTCAACCGTCCGAGTCGCATGCTGCATATCCATATCCACCTGTCACCCCGATGAACCTGCCGTCACAGGATTAATCCAGGGCACTTGGAATATCTCCGGGTCCGTAGTCAACTTTGCTGCAGTGATTTTTTTATGGTACAGGTCAAAATCTAAATTACTGTTCTGTGCCTTAATTTTCTTGGGCTTTGATCCGATTACCAACAATTGCCAAAAATCCATTGCCTAGATACAGAGATACGACTTTTTATTGTTAGCTCTTTGTTGGTGACAGTTTCATGTGACGCTATTGTTGCCGTTGAAAAGATTGCAAATTGGCATTTTTTCACAAGAAAAATCATATATCCGTCAATACATAACGCAGAATGAAAAACTGAACTGTTCTGAGTTAAAGATACTACAGGCTACAAGATACGGTCACATTGGTACATACAGGATGACGGAAAAATTTCCTGTGCCAGGATGAAAAGAGCAGGTCTTTGCACGACCCTTTGTATCACCCTGTATGAGGCATTTCTCTACTTTAGATGACCTGGATAGGTGTGGTTCACAAAAATAGAACAATGTATCTTCAAAATAGTGCAAACTGTTTCAGATTCCGATCATTTTTCAAAAAGTTATGGATATCTGAAAAAACCTCCCAAAATAAAATTGTCACTTCATTTTGTGCGCAGTTTAGCTCTAGACAGATGACAGATATGTCATAACTTTCACATGTTTTGGAGAGAGCTATCTTAGAGCTTCAAAATGAATCATCAAAAATCAAAATCATTTTAAAATCTTCTTTCGCTCTTTGAATGTGACATTTCCCGCTGATAGATCACGTTGAAGATCCTACTTTCTCTCTTTTACCGTAAATCCTACGTGCATACCAAATTTAATTGAAATCCGGTCAGTACTTTTCGAGCTATTGATGAACATCAAAGTCTTGGCTCTGACAGTTGATGGCTTTTTTGACAGATCATAGATATGTCATAATTTCTGCATGTTTTGAGTAGAGTTTTTGAAGAGCTTTAAAAAGTAGTACCCATACAAGATATCCAAGAAATGGCGCAATAACTCTCCACTACGTTGCGAATGTGTTATCCAGGAAGTCAAAAAAAAAACGATTTTTTTTCTTTTTTAATTTTTTCACACCTTCCAAAATGGAATGAAACAAAAAGTTTGACTTCATGTGGGAATTTCCTGCTTGGAATCAGCACCTTTGGTCCATGCTATTATCATAGTGTCATATTTCTCAAATACCGTGGGATCCAAACCATTCCGAATTGGGGTAGGCTGTGACATGGTCAAATTCCGGGATGTGAAGCTGCTTTTCGCCAGGGCACAGCCTACCCCAGTTCGGAATGGTTCGGATCACACGGTATCTTTGTGGGATGACTCAGAAATGACTATTATTGCACGCCACTGGACAGGCGGCCTCTTCGAAATTGAAAGTAATTATTTGAAAAACCAAATTTTGTTAGGATCAAACAAAGCCCACGTCTCAAGCTATGACAAAACAAAAATGTTCCTTTTATGAACTATGACGACCGTCTATCTTCATCAGGAAGCCAATGAGATGCATGTTTTGTTAATTTTGCTGAATCAGGAGGACTACAAAAATCTTTTTCCAGAGTTTGATCGCTTGAAACCGGGGGACCTGTAGAAGTAGGTATACCTATTATTGATCGTAGCAATTTACGTTAACACTGCTTGATTTGTTTCTTTTGCAGCGCACTCATGTCACAATGTAAACAAATTAAAAACATGAAAGAACAACAAAGGTTCGAGTGTATATTGATTTCTTTTTTTTATAAAAACCGAGATAAAAACGGTATTTCATAAATGATACCCACTCCTCATTGTTTTTGTTAACTTTTCGGCATCACCTGGTCTGATCGTTACCATGATCCGTTTTTACAAATCACAGAGACTTGAACTGAAAAACAAAAGCTTCCGCCTAGGCAAGCATAACTTGAAGTGCTTTTCTCAAGCTGATAGACACTTCCGGATGGCACGATTCATCTAATAAAATACAACAATAATAATGAGAATGACTGTTCACATAGTGTTAATTCGAGAATAAGAATTAATCACTCCCACCCTACGATGCAATGTTGTATCTTTTTGCACTGAATCAGTATTTGCTGTTTTCTTCTGTAGATAAGGACGTCGAAAAAGTGCTAAATATCCGTACGATAGCCTTCAAATGGAATGACAGATTTTCATAAACTTCTTGAGAAGATTTTCCTCATGATACAAAACTTTGACAAGAACTAGTATTCAACGGTTCTAGTGAGAATTGTCTCTCCCTAATCATGACAAGAACATCACTGCAGATGATAGGGAGTGGTATTTTGTTGGTTGCATGACTACCAGGAGCAGATCGTCTAATTGAAAACAATAATGATATTTGTGATTGAGAATTAAAATTATGAAATTATAAAATTCTGGCGAAGATTTTCCTCACGATTTAGGATTTCAGGATAAGCTTGTTGAACTTGAAGACTCTTGAGTTATTTCCAGAAAAACCCCAAAATATATCTTATATCCTCCATATACCGACTCTTAATTTATAACTTATTTTGTGTTTAAAAAAAAAAATTATAACGACTAAATTAGTCGAATAAATATTTATAAATCGTTAGTCCAACAGGAAATGCACTCTTTTTAACGAGGTCTTTTTTACAAACGGATTTGTAACGCGCATTTTATAGGTTCCGCTGTCAGTGTGCAGAGGCGAACAAGGCCCTAAGCGATAACAAGTTGTAAATACAAATTAGAGTCGTCTGCTACCTTTTTGTACTGTGGTGGAATTGCACTCTACAGGGTGTCCCAGCTAAAACAACCCAGCACGAGTTTCTCAGAAAATATGAAGACAACAACAAAACATTTCTAGTTTGGGAAAAGCCTGACCTTTTAGCTTTCTTCTGAGGAGGCGCCGATGCTTGTAGGTGCTCTAGTTTCCAAGAAAATGCAATTTTAATCGAGTTATGTCACAAGAATTTAGAAATTCATGAGAGACAAAACAAAATACATCAAAGGGTTAAAAAAATCCTCTTTCTCTGGGCTTTCACTTGATGTGTCGCTGATGTCTGTACCTGACCCAGTAAGCCGGATATTCTGTCTTGCAGTCCAGCAAACACAATAATCTGAATTATTGACGTCACCGACTACACACTTGTTGATTTTAACACTAGCCGTTACTAGGACCTTTTTACTTACCATATCTACCTGAACTCACCATAGCAATGAATACTGGCTAATGTTGAAATAATCAACAAGTGTATGATCGGTGACGTCATGAATTCCGATTATTGTGTTTGCTGGACTGTGAGACAGAATAACTGGCTTACTGGACCATAGGCATCAGCGATACATGAATGGAAAGCCCAGAGAAAGAGGATTTTTCTCATCCGAAGTATTTTGTTTGTCGGTCATGAATTTTTGAATTCTTGTGACTCGCCCAATTAAAATTGCATTTTCTTTGAAACTAGAGCACCTACAAGCATCGGCGCCCCCTCAAAAGTAAGCTAAAAGGTCAGGCTTCCCCCCAATCTAAAGATTTTTTTGTTGCCTTGATATTCCCTGAGAAAATTGCGTTGGGCTGTTCTAGCTGGGACACTCTGTATTATTAACGAGAAATTTATCGTCATCCACGAAGTGAATTTTTTTTTGCCAGACTGGATGAATACTATATTTCTTTGCAGGAGACAGTTCCATCAGGTATTCGTCAGAATTTTAAGACAGCCGGCAGCCGTTTGAGAACAGTAAAAAAGTTATGCTCTGGTAGGAGTTCCGGAAGATTGCCCATCTCTGCCAGGGCATACCGTGGCTCCAAAGAGGCTAGTAAAATTGATTGGAGAGCAGAAAATAATTATCGTTGAAGTTTAACTGCATTGTATTTGTGGAATTGCTCTTTTCCACCAAACTAATCAAACTATCCTCAACGGACCTACGAACGTCAACTACAACAATTCATCATTCAATAATTCATATTCATTGAAAACTAATAACTACCAGAGTTGACCGCTTTTCCAATCGTATAGGATGAATGGTCTTTGTCCATTTTATAAATAATGGTTTTTTCCATTTTATAACAAAACGCTCTGAACGATCATTGCTAATTTAGTTGGCTTTATGTTCTCATAATGGAACATGCATCAGCTGAAATGTGAAATAACCGTAATTTTCTTGTCATTCTTCTCCTTTCTCTCACTCTGCAGACACCTCTATAACATGTTGTGTTTTTTTGTGCTGCTTCAACGTTTCGTGGCGTGTTAATGAGCGGGTTACTGGACGGAATTTTAGTAGTGATAAATCATGTACAAACATTTACCCTTGTAAATGATATACATATTCACGGTGTTGCTAATGGACGTGGGGGTGGAAATGGAAGGTTATCTAAAAAAAAAAATTGCTGGTTATGCGCGCGATAATTATTTGCGCTGCTGCTGGAAAAAAAGTTTTTTCGTCCGATGAGTACCTAGATAACTTGAAAATATGTAAATAGATGCCGTGTAGGTGGAAGTGGAAATGCGGGTATGCCTGACAAACTTAACGCCCTCCAATTGGTTTCCTTCTCCGAGTCTGTCTGGCAGCGGTTTTAATTACCTAATCCGCTCTCACCTCAACTTTACCATTCTCATGCGAGTTGCGGCGGGAACTTACAAGACTCCTAAACTTCCTAATTAATGGTGAATAATATGATAATCGTGAAAGCTTATTTCTTGAATAAGGAATAGACTGCCTAGTGCCTATGTCTAATGCGAAGCGTGTGGGTAGCGCCTAGAATAGAGGAATAGGTACTCAATTCTACAAAAGTTGAACAACCGTCAAGTACCAAACTCTGTCCCTTCAACGATTTTACTCAATTTTTATGGTTTTCAAGTTATTGTTCTGCATGCCTAGCTACACTAAACTTGATGTAGGTATCAAGTTTGGCGGTGTTGTTCGTAATTCAGGTCACAATAATTGAAAAAATGAATGCTCAATGATTATATTTTTAAGCATAAACTATGCATTGGAACAAATTGCACGCCTCTAACTTCATCGTTGAGGAGGGTTCAACTGCAAAAATTTGTACACAGACAGACGGACAGACAGACATACAAATTTGATCCCAGAACCTATAATAATTGATCATACAGGTGAAATCTCTGGTGAAAAAAAGTCAATGAAGCACCTTCTTTGAAAATTCGCTAAAAACGGAGGAATCAAGTAGCCTGATTTTGCTGAGAAAAACGTAGTCTAACGGCTCGATACCAAGTTGAGGCTGAGACCGCCGTAAGTACGGTTACTATAGCAACGGCCAATCAGACCGCTCTATTTGGCAAGTTACGCCGTCCTAACTTTTGCGCCTGCAACTCGGTATCAACCCCTAAGAAAGTACACAAAAACTAACAAAATAACTCTAGGTTTCTTCGGTCATCAGGTAATTGTTTTGCACATCCAAAGCTGACGAGCAATCTAAAAATTTCCAATCCCTGTCCGCCATTGCAGACCCTGTCCCAGCTCCACAGGCAGCATCCACATAATTTCATATCAATCAGATAATCTAAATAAAGTTACATGACACCCCATCAAAGCTGGGCAAAATACTTTTGGAAAGTATTTGAATAATAAATACTTTTCATTTCCTGGTCAAAATAATATTTAAATAATAAATAATATTTTTGAAGTTGCAGTTGTGAATATTGAAATATTTTCGTTATTTGAATACTTTTCTTATTTAAATAATGAGAAAATATTTGAATAATTCAAAAGTATTTATCTCTTAAGTATTTAAATACTGTCAAAGTAGAACGAGACTGTCCGAGAACACTTTGGTTCATTTAAATACGTTTGAAATTATTCAAGGACTTCCTTGCTTAACCCAAAAATATGCAAAAGGAAAATCGCCTATTATTTCGTAATCATTCAACAGATCAACAGAAAAAATCGTGGATGGTGGCTGAATAGTGGCTTCCACAGCCATGAATTTGACATTTTTCTTTCTAGCTTAGTTTTTATTAGACAGTTCCGGCTGTGAAGCCGAATATTTCGTTGTATGAACGATACATTTTGTTGAGCAATAATTCTTATCATTTACCGATTTCGAGTCGTGGTCGGTGTAGTTACCCTGAGATAGATGGCTTCCTGCTTTTACTTTGATGTGTGAATTTCAGGCACGTTTCAAGTCATTGGTATCAATGTTTGTGAATGGTGTTGTTGAATCATTTCCTCATTCCTGCTTCCATACCAGTACCAGCCAGTGGGTCGCTGTACTTACCGCGTCAGAAAGGACCAAATTGAAGTTTCAAATGTTAAGATAATCAAGTTCAAGATAAGTGGTACAAGCAAGTTTTGAGCGCGCAATATGTTAATTGATAGCAGTAATCCAGTGGTAAGATGACTATAGAGTTTATGACGTAATTGACTTTACGAAATTACATACTAGCTTTGAAAGGTAATTTATTAAACAGATTTGAATTCTTTAGGTAGCGTCATCCACCAGGTGACAGCGACAGATCAGAAAATGACCTTACAAAAGTATTCAAATCACAAAAAAGTATTTAAATAATGCAAAAGTATTTGAAAAAAGCAAAAGTATTCAAATAGCGCAAAAGTATCTTTGAAAGTATTTACAAATACTTTTTCAAATAATAAATGAGTATTTAAATAAAAAAAGTATTTATCATTTGAAAAGTATTTATAAGAACAAAATAATGCCCAGATCTGCTCTCCATCAAAAATACCGTACAACCTGTAACGTATGCTAAAAGTCCCATGAAACATGGGCCGAAACCTCGGCCGAAACAAAACATTCGAAATCAGTGGAGCTATGGTGGGTGGAAGGGAATGTTGGCCCAAGGTACAACTTGCATGGGTACAAAACTGTGAAAAAATGTTATCTGGGGACACACAAAATTTAAAGATTGTCTCATTATCGCTTACGCAATTTTCAATGGGCATAAACAATTTTTGCTGATATAATTAAACAAAAAGGCACAAGGAGGCGCAGCAATATGGATAATAACTAAATTCAACGTGTCATGATGATTGTGTGGATTTCTTCTTCGAGTGAATTAACCCACGTGCAACCTTTTCCGCAGGATCATCTTAGTATCAAGGGATGTGAAACTTCGGTTTTCTTTTTTCATCCGACAGAGCTGTCACTCACAAACCAACAAACATTCATCAACAGTAAAGTAGCAACATTAGAACATCATATAAAGGTCTTTCTACGACATTCCAATCTTCAAACAATCTTGGTCACTGCACCACTTCTGTAATTTAACCCACTTTTCGACGAGATCAGCTATGATCGTCGTTGCTCCCTTTCTTCGCACAAATCTTACGTCTTAAATTATTTGTTCTATACTGTGGTAATGCAGTTAATGTGTGGGCATAGGTGTTATGAATGTGTTGTATTTACTGTGTCGTAGTCGTAGGTACACATGTCTTTAGTTAGAGTCTGCCACTCGACTTCCATTGTTTGATGAGTTGTTCAAAACATAAATTTAAATTAATAAAAATAGATCATTTCAATTGTTTCAAAGAATAAAAGATCCCAAGCCATCGGCCATCGGTTCACAACAAACAACGGAAAAATACTCCCCTTTTTATTGGAGCTACAATAGATTTGACATAAACCTAATTGTTCCCGGAAATCAAAATAAATGATTCGTCTCGTTGCACTACTTGATAATTGACCTTTGCTGATTCGAAATCACCATGCATCAATAAAGATTCACCAAGATGAACTTTGCCATCAGCTTATGGATATAATATATTGCATCAAGTGGACCTGTGAAACATGTGACCGCCTAAAAAGCGGTGCGGCAACCGGAAGTCAAGTCATGAATCCCAGTACTGCCGTATTCTTCAGAACTTTTCAAAAAATGAACACAGTTTACTGAGACTGCTCAAGAAGTCGACTGAGGAACCGGATCCGAGATTATTTCATTACCGATGATTTATGAACGGCCTGTAAATGTCAGAAGCACAAAATATGGGACAAATAATATTAACCTGTAGAAAACAAATTTGAATGAAGCGTGAGGAAGTAGTGTAAAAATTGAATATTCACTTTTAATACGCTCTTATTGGCACGTGAAGAATAAATTAATGGAGGAAAATGTAAATAATGCTCGTGTTATGTTTTGACTTTATCCATTTTGTGGCAATATCTCGTTGTAAAAAACAAGCGTAAATGCAAAACAAGTTCCCTTGAAACCCATTGCTGTGATACCTATACTCAATAACCTATTATTATTATAGTGTTTTTTCTTCAAAGGAAGTTCACACCTACTTGATTTGATAATAGTAGTTTCCGTTATAGACCGAGCAAAGCGAGGTCTATAGTGGCGCGAATACCGAAAAAACATTTTTAGCACGAGATGCATACACTGCTTTATGTGCAATCGCAACTTAAAAAAAAAATGAGCAAGAATATCGAGAAACTCATAGTTTTTTCATATATAAAATAGGAAGGAGGAAGGAAGAAAGAACATATATAAAATGTTAATATCCAGTTGCAATGGAGAAACAAACGACAGTCTTGACAGCCTTCAAAATTTGTTTCACTGCAAAATGTATGACGATTCAGGAAGCCATGTCGACGTCCCCCGAGAAATTCTGGAAGCTTTTGTCCTCCTTTCCTACCCTTTGGCGTTCACGATTCGTGTTTCTCGACAGCGGACACAATAATTGACGTTGACCTGACATTTGCGTTGACATAACAGTGCCAAAAAATGACCTTGAAAGCATAACAGTGCTAAAAAATGACATAAGAGTGCCGAAATGTGACATAAGAGATCTGAAATGTGAAATAAGAGATCTGAAATCTGTCGAAATACTGGAAAATGCCACTTTTAAAACGGTCTTTGTTAATGATAAAGTAAGCATTAAGGGACGATTGCACATAAAGATAATATACAAAGTGATCACTTCTGAACTTCATAGTCCAAAGTTCTCGCACTTCAAAAATGGGAAAAGCAGAAATAATGTGCGTCTGCATTACACTTCGCATCATTTTACGCGTTTAATTATACACCCACGAGAAACTTCTGGGTAATTTTTGATTTTATTTAAATAAGTATCTGTGATCGGTTCCGGCAAAGAGTTATCTCATTCCAAAACTGGGCACATGTAAAATTGAATTGCCTCAAGTTTAGTTATAACTGAGTGAATACTTCTGAACTGCAAAATAACACTTTCCGGTATAAAATTGATGCTTTCTGGAATGAAACTGGAAGTGGTGTAGTAGCAGGCAAGCAGTGTTATGATTTCTATCGGAGATATAAAAATCCAATATCTAACTCGCTTACTAACGGAAAAATGACTTTGTGGTTTCATTTAACAGAAAAACGGCGAAAAACCTGTGAAATTGTATAACTGGTTGCTTGCTCATTGGTAATTACTCTTTTGGAATGTAACTACCTATGCGTGCGTTAAACATATATCCCGTTCACTTTTTATTTTCAGTGGAATAACTTTTTGGACCAAAAATAAAGTGACAAGCTGAGGCGCTGGGAGGATACGGTTGATGGCAGCTGATAGTTTTGCTCCAAAACTTTGTAGGTGCCATCAGCCGTAGCCCCAGCTTCTCACTTTATTTTTGCTTCAAAAAAAGTCATTATACTGAATTCAAAACATGAACGGCATATAGGTATGTTGTAACTGAAGCTATAAAAGCTAAAAACTGGGAAATCGAGTTCTGATCTAGGCGGTCCTGCCGTCTTGAGGCGCTTTGTTGAATGTCACCAAATCAATTATTGACGCTTAAATCACAGCAATTAAGGAATTAATTAATTGCCATTTCAATCAATCGACTTGATTTACATTTACATGGGTTTTTTATGAGCATAATCAATGGATGAGTAGTAATTAACGTTTAATGTTTATTGCTAAATCAGCTGTGGAAAAAGTCGAGTGCGGAATCTAATTATCCAGAAAAAGCTTATTAGAAATGGCCCTGAAGGGGAGTGTTTTTAGAGGTCAAAAAACTTATCAAGAAATTCTTGCTTGTCTCTAACCACCACAACAACATCTTTTCGCTCGACTTTTCGTCCTTGCTATCATTATACGTGCCTGTGATGGCCCGTTAGTTTTTTTGCAAAACGACAATTGGAACCAACTTCGTTAGTGGATACAAAATTCGTTATTGGATAAAAAGCAGATTGCTCGGGAAGCCCCGGTAATAAAGCTCCGAAGGACCAGATTTGCGGCGTCACAAGCCACTTCGGGCCTCAAATTCAGCAAATATAATTAATCAGACTTTGCGGAGCTTTTTGCACGAGATTAGCCCTCCCTTGGAATCTTGCAATAAACACCTGCAAAGCGGCTGAAATCAACTTAAAGCTGCTTAAAGCTCGCGCCAAGGAAGCTGGCCGTGAATTAATGAATGCGTAAGTATTATCCTTTCCATTAGGTAGAACACGAAGAGCCTCCCATGTGATGTTGTAGAAGTAATCTCTTTGGCTATTTTTATCACAGTTGAAGGCACGATAATCACAAAAAAATAAAATGGGAATTATACACCAAGTACCAAAAATATTTAAGAAAACTCTTTGGTCTCTGGAATTAACTTGAAACGTTGGGTCCGTTGAAAATTGCGATCCTCGCGTGATAGACGACGGTTTTGGAAAGCTGTATGAGGAGTCGAGTACAATTATCAACGGCTACTATTTAAACACTTTTTACAACCACGAAACAAACTCTGTTGCCTTCTACTCACGATGATTAGTCCCCACCGAGGAGCAAATTACGATCACACTAATAGTTTCTTTGTAGTTGAATTCTTTACGTCGTACTACTCTTCTTTGCGGTGCTCATCTCAGGCCCACGCACAACATTACGCAACATTATTTTGTTGGTAAGTCATAAGTCACTGTACCCCGTACCTGCTATAGTTCTCCACTGAAGTGATGTAGGCAACCAACAATACAACAACATCCAGAAACTTTAACTGTTCTTTCAACGTGTTGTTTCTTCTTTATTTTTATTTGCAAAAATTCCTGGATAATCCGCAGATTTCATTCAAGATTATCATTCCACACGCCATTCTGAGTGATTTGCCCCATTTTTTTGTTCGGATTTGCCGTTATCTGTACTGGACTCCTGTATAGGCATTCTTTTTCTTGACTCAAAATCAAAAACTGCTACAAAATCATTCGCAGAAAAAAGAGTCGTAATACCTTCCTTTACTTTTTTGAAAAAGTAAGAGCAATATGCGAAATATCCCGGATTTAACTCGCCAGTCGATGAAAAATTTGAAAACAAAGAGACTTCCCACAAGAAAAGGTATCGGAAAAATGAAATAACGGAAATACAGAACTCAAAAGTTCGAAACTGAAAATCATTTTTTTCCACAATAGCTTCTGAACCATTTGACCGATCCGGCTGATTTCACGCAGACAGTTCAGAAATACTGACTCATGAACTGCTTGTAACAATTTTCCTCAGCACACTCCGGTGGCACAGATATTGCGGTGTAGGTCCCACCTTAAAAAATAGGTCAAGCAAAAGCGTCCCGGGTTCAAATTTGCACTGAGAAGATTGACTTTTTCACGCGTTCCTTAGTACTGGGGCATCTACTATCGTGCGGTGATGTCTCGGGATTTGTCTACGAGAGCAAATATGTACTTGTATGTGAAAACTCATACTCATGGTCTGGTTGTTTGTATTTGTTTATTTACATTTCATGCCATTGTGGCATGTCATTTTGATGATGATCATTTTATTTCATTTCATTTTGTGTGACATTTGCTTGTCATGTACTAACTCGACTGTCATTTTTGTGCGTCGTATTTTTGCCTGTGTTATGACTTGATTTTCATGTCAATGTCAATTGTCCTCAGTTTTTTTTTGTGACTCCAGTGTATTTTTTTGATGTCATTTTTTATGCTTGCTGATATTTTTGTCAGATAATTGATGTTGGTAGTTTTCAGGAACTTACCAACACCGTTTTAGGTTTTTGTATTGCTGCTTTTATTATGCATTATTTACTGGTGTTTTTACATTTGTCCACTCATATTTCTTCGATTTAGTTTCACTAATTTTGCTTACATTGAATACCGGAAATTATCAGTGAGTTTATTCTCATAACATTGTCACATATTTGAGAGTCCTCTTCTTTTGGCAGTACTCATGGGTTTCTTTGACGTGTTCTTCCACTTAGTGCCTATTTTCTGAATCCGTCACTCCCCTTTTCTTTTGACTTTGACATATTTTATTGCTGTGTTTTCAATTGATTTTGTTCATTTTGTTCATTTTGTCCATTCTGTCAATCCTGTGTTGGGTGTTTTGAGGGAAGAACCATGAAAGGATAATTTTGCACTCATTTTGTTTCAAGTAAATGTAACTCTCTGTGCAATGAGCGTGTTCCATTACACTCCTTTTTTCCCTCTCGTGTCGTTTCAAGGCTAAATAAATAATATGTCAGGGGGAGACGGGGGCGTGAAAGCGTAACAGGTCCATATACAGGGTGTCCCAGCTGTAACAATCCAGCGCGATTTTCTCAGGAAATACTAAGGTAACAAAAAAAAATTCATTTGGGGGAAGCCTGACCTTTGAGCTGTCTTTTGAGGGGGCGCCGATGCTTGTAGTCTTCTGGTTTCCAAGAAAATGCAATTTTAATTGGGCGAGTCACAAGAATTCAAAAATTCATGATCGTCAAAACAAAATACAACTTCAAATGAAAAAAAATCCTCTTTCTCTGGGCTTTCCATTGATGTGTCGCCGATGTCTGTACCTGGCCCAGTAAGCCAGATATTCTGCATCACAGTCCGGCAAACACAATAATCAGAATTCGTGACGTCACCGATCACACTTGTTGACTTTAACACTAGTCGTTACTAGGACTTTTTCACTTACCATACCTGTCACTTACCATACCTGGATTCACCATAGCAATTAATACTGGCTGATGTTAAAATCAACAAGTGTGTGATCAGTGACGTCGTCATGAATTCCGATCATGTGTTGTGTTTGTTGGGCTGTAAGGCAGAATATTTGGCTTACTGGGCCAGGTACAGACATCGGCGACACATCAATGGAAAGCCCAGAGAATGAGGATTTTTCTTCCTCTAAAGTACTTGGTTTTGACGGTCATAAATTCTCGAACTCTTGTGACTCGCCCGATTAAAACTGCATTTTCTTGGAAACTAGAGCACCTACAAGCATCGGCGCCCCCTCAAAAGAAAGCCAAAGGGTGAGGCTTCCCCCCAATTGAGACATTTTTCTGGTTGCCTTGATATTTTCTGAGAAAATCGCGCTGGATTGTTTTAGTTGGGGCACCCTGTATGTATGTGTTAGCTGATTGGTTGCAGCATCCAACGTTATTATATTAACTTTGCGAATGGCAAAAAAATCACCCCCTGGCAGTAATTATTCGAAACGCTGATGAAAACACCATATTATTGATTCAGTTTTTCATCGTTCCTTACGCCTGATTTTCTTTCAAATTAAATAATAATTAAACTATAGATATATTTAGCTTTCGTACCTATAGCTTCCTACATATTTTTTATCAAACGCCCAATCATTAACCATTTACAAACAGCAAACACCTATTTGTAGTTGAGCAAGAATAACCAGCTAACCAGCATCGACTGTGTAATCTCAATTATTCCAATCAAATAAAGATTACAAAACAGCCGCATGCAAAACAAAGCCCAATCATCAAATATTACCGACACTTTGCCAATTAGTACCACGGACATTCTTTTGAAGCCACGCCACATCAACACATCAATCAATAAATGTATAAATAATTACGCGAGAGTATACATTATTGTCAATGATTGAATTTTTTTTTCGCCCTTGGTCGATGTCAAAACTATTTGCTGTCCGACGAGTCAAAGATCAATAAAACTCGCATTTCAAATTTTATTGGGGAGAGAGACATCGAAATCCGCGCGACGTCGTCGGAGCCTTCGAATTGCAGTCCCGCGTTTACAATATTCACACGCGAAAATAACAGAACAAAAAACGAGCTCTCCTCCGCCCGATTTCCCCGATTGTCGATGTTATTTATGGGCAACGCCAAAGTCACTAATATAGCTGCCGGAAGTTGGGCCTCTTCGTAAACAAGACGTCGAAAGAATTGTAATTTTTTTGCGTTTTCCGATTCGCAGAAAAGCGCCGAAAATATATATTAATAAGTAAGTTCAAGGGAGGCTAAGATATACGGCTTCTGTGCGCTCCAGAGAGGCGTCAACTCTCAGGGGTGGTAATTTTGCAGGTATTTTTTCCAAGAGCGGATATGAGATCAGCCGAGATAGATTGCCCTTTAATTTTTCGCGGGGTTGAAAAGTAATGCGACACACAGGACTCGGGAAATTTCCATAAGAAAATTGCCTGCGGTAATAATCTCCATATTTGTGAATGCTCGTTATTATGGGATTGTATTGTCTAGGAACCCTAATCAAGGGCCTGGTATAGTGGCTCGTCTACCGCCAGACAGAAAGCGAGGGTTGACGTTATTTCCGTTTCGATTTGAGTCCGGTTATTGCATTGGAACTTCCCAAACTGTTCGGATATTGGGAAAATCAGAAAGTTTTCAGGTTGGTAGGTCCGGAATTGTTGTTTGGCTAGGAATTACTGAGGCACAATCGCAGGCGGTTCCAGCAGGCTGAGCGAAATTCAAGATTTAAGGAGGAGATATCGTATATTTTGTGCATGTCCTTCGCCATTTCCACGGGTGCACTAACCTTTGCCTGAATCGCTTTCAGCTTTTTTCTGCTTTTTACTCTTAAAAGCTGTCGATATTGCTAGTGAGAGGAACTATCTATAAGAAAATGAGATAGATTTTCACACATGCGACGTTTCACAGGCGGGCAGGCTGGACTTGTAATATGATTCAAGCGGAAATTGCTCATCAACTATCCATCTACCCTTTAACAACCCGCTTCCAAACCATCGCAATAGCCATTTATTTAATTCGCTCCCCGGCCTGTCCAGAATAAACACAATTATATTATGTCTGTTTCAGTTATTTTTGCAATGCTCCATGAACCATAAGAGGTGACCAGCAACGCAGATTTTTGGGTTAAATTCAGCTTGGAAAGATTGTCTTGTACATTATGTATTTTTATATGAACCAGCAATTATTGCAAGGGAAAGGAGCACTGGTGTGGCTGAAATGTCTTGCACAGATCTTCCATCGTGGCTTTTTAGACATCAGTAATACAGGACATGGTTAATCGACCAAAAAAGTTCGGCATCATGATGGGAGAAAATTTGGACGTTTTTGCGTTAGCCGTAAAAGTTAGTGTTCAATGTGCAGTGGTGTATCCCAGTCGTAGGCTCTTGAGTTTAATTAGATCTTTTCAATTTTTTGAGTAGGAAAGTGACATGTGGTGGAAATTTTGGGTTTGATCCTCTCTGAGATGGCGATTTTTACGATCTTTAGCTTGTTGTCAGAAGGCTGGTCTCACATTTTGTACAAGCTTTCGACGTTTTAAGGTTATCCGAGGGATGGACTTCATTGCTTGAAAGGTCATTAATTCATTAATAATTGTGGATAGTGGATACTGTTTCAAGGTCAGATCACCTGATGCGTTCTCATTTCCTCCTATGCCAATGTGAGCTATGGGGTGTAGCTATACAGGAATACCACTTTGCCACCCTTGTAATGCAATCCATCTTTGATATGTTGCAGGAGATAGCCACAGGCTACAGGTGAAACAAACATCAAACAAGTTCAGGGCAGTTTAGAGACCTGCTTCGAGTTTCAGGAAAATATTAAGAATATATAACTTTTTTCAACCAAATCCATTACGGCTGTCCTGAAACTATTTGTTTAAACATTTAACATTGAGTATACCAATATCAAAACCCACTATAATTTTCATTATAATTTTCATTATAGCGTTAGAACTTCATTGTTGGTGAGTTGATGAAACACACAATTCAATGAGTGAATAATTCATAATAATCACAATCAATCAGTGAATTTGCAGACAAGCTGCATGAGCACTCAGTATGATGAATTTGCAGCAATTATCCAGAAGATTTTTCACTTCTCCAGTCTTTCTCTCTCTTCTATTGAAAGCTCTTGGGTGCTGCATGCAGCAAGATGTCAAAGTGTCAGTTTGGTAAACAAAAAGTTTAAAATGTGGGGGTCGAGTAGACAAACAACAGTTTTTTATTGGGTCAGGTCAAAGGTTCAGACGCCACAAATTTATTTGTTCATAAAAATGCATGTCTTTCCAAGAAAGCTCGCCGTCTGGAGGACTTTTTAGAAAATTTACGCGAAAACTACAAGGCCATTGAGTGTCACGTTTAAAAATAGGTTGTTTTGTCACAAACGTTTGATGCAATTTCAAATTCAGATTTACTAATGCCTAATTTGAAGTTAGACTGCCCTGTGCATGCCTAAGTAAATGATATAATGTCTAATGCAATTTCGGCCACGTTCAATGTCAAAAAATACCTGCGTTTCATTTTGTACGGCCGACGCATTCACGTAATAGTTAGGAGCGACTAAGCTTCCCGGGCCATTTCTATTGGTAGAAGCGAAATCTCGGTCTCAGTTTACATCACACCAGCTTATTGCGGTTTTACTCATCACCATCAGTCATGTAAATTTAATGCCAGCTGAACACTGCTAGTTTCATTGTAGTTTTGGCGTGCTGTTACTTCCATCATGGTGATGATGGAACAAAACAGGAATATAAACGGTATATACATACAGAACGACACGTGGAACAAAGTATGGTCACAAAAGACGAGCAGAGCGTTTTTGTTCCGTCAACTGTCGACGTTTTGTTAGCTCGTTTGTTGAAATGTAGACCTATGCGAAACTATAGTCGTATTTACCAGGATTGAAGGATTACTCGTCATTATCCACTTCATATTGAACGCAGATGATCCCCACAGCACGTATTTTATAAGACGGGGGTTTATACTATATCAGAATTTATGCCATAAGGGTTTCGTGATGTTCAAGGACGCCACCCCCGCACATTTCTCCAAGAACAATGTAATCAGTCATACATGAATCCCTTCTCTCTGATTTAACAGTTTCCGGCCTACTTCCGTTTTGGATCTGGCTGACCGGTTCGGGTTATTAATGCAACATCACCCGAGTCGACCAAAATTAGCTTTGCGAAACCCGAAACGGCTTGGTGACAGTTCGGTTGTTGAATTTTTAATGGGAAAAGCTTGGCCGGGCAAAAAAGCCGGCTCCGGAACAAAAAGAAACGGGAATGAATTGAATGGGATATTTTTACTAGCATTAATAATTATTAACGAGAGGGTGAGCTTCCTAAATTTCGGTCCCAAGGGACAGATTTGTGAGACGAGACAGACGGCAAGAAGCGACAAAATGTCTTATTTGCTTAGTTATTAATTATTATCATCGTGATTCATCATCCCCATTCAGACGAAAAATATCCTCGGCTGGGGTGTGGTACAGATACAGAATTGCTTTTATTTGAAATGTCTCTCTTTCCTCTTTCGAAAATTGAAGTATGCTCTGCTCTATGTAAGTTGTACCTATATTCAATCCCGAAATGTCATCAGATTAGCTAGGCGTTTCAGCAAATGAGTTCAAGAAGTGCACAGTACATGTTTCCTCTATTCGAGATGGACAATCTGCCAAAAGATCAGCCCCTCATACTTTGCAGCAAAAAATACACTTCACCCCAAAACGACTAGAGTGCGGGGCAACCTCGAGGGCAACATACAAAACTTGAAAAAAAAAAACAGACAACCACTGGTACATATAGCCCAATTTATAGTCTACAGAAGCGTAAACGAAGACGCAAACGTAACAGAAATGGACCAATTACTGACAGTATCCACCTTGGCTCCTTCCGTTTGGTAGTTTCGGTCGAACGTGATTGGTTTATTCTCCTACCTTCGCTTGTGATTCCGTTTAAGCTCCCGTCGACTAGCACTCGGTCATCATACAGTGAGGGGCAAAAGTATTGAACAAATTCACTAGAAAATTCTCATTTCTTTTCTCGAGAAACTCCTCGAACATGTCGATTTTGCATTCAAATTCCGCACATTTGATGTAAAATTTTCAGATTTGCCGCCATAATTGTAAAAGTTGTGACGTCATGAGCCATTTTCTTTAAATCGAATCTCCTTTTTTTTGCAGATTCGAATAGATTATGAAATTCTGATTTCAGCAACAGGCACATGTACACCTTTTGAAATGATAGTTTCCAAGATAATAATTATCAAAGGTGGTAAATTTCTAATTTTTATTTATGATGTTTCGACAAAATAGAAATAAAACGGTTTTGTCGCGGAAATGTTCATGAAATCTCTCGAAATATTTCTCTCCAAGGTCAAACTCAAGGTCAAACTCGAGGTCAAACTTCTCCAGTCGCCCTTTAGTCCCTTTAGTCCCTTTAGTCCTCCCTTAAGATCACTATGCGTGACGTGTCCTTTGTCTTTTGAACACAACACACTGTTTTCCTGAAAGGTGGATTGGCAGACGAGGACCGATATAGTGGCGTATCTCACCACCTCGATTATTTCTTACGGGAATACTCAAATCAGTTCAGTCAGTGTTCCGATATCTGTCGCATTGTCTGCGACTTAGATCCTTTATCCTTAGCGGAGTTTTTAGCTTCAGTTTTTATCATCCGGGATTGGTTGGGCATCAAGGGTTATAATTAATTACTTGAGTTATGTAACGCTTGGGGTGTTTTTGGTTTGATCTGTTTTTCTTTCACTGTTTATTACTGTCATTTCGAGCTTCCTTGCTCAAAAACTTGTACCTACTTGGTGAAAAAAAAACGTGAGGAATGTCCCTTGATCAGTGTAGAAGTTATCCAAATCGTTATCCGAGAATTTTCGGACAGGCTTGCGTACTGCCAAGAGACTAACGGGTTGCAGTTTGAGCATTTGATCCAATAAAAAAGGTCCCAAATTAATTTTTATGAAAATTGAGAACTCATTTTTCAGAAATAAAAATTTTCAAATCAAGAAATTCGACATTTAATATACCCGAAACTATCAGCCCAAAAAGTATATTGTGCATATTGGTGAAATCAAAATTTCGTTATCTATTCGAATCTGCAAAAAAAGGAAAGAAGTTCAATTGAAAAAATGGCTGATGACGTCACATCTTTTACACAAAATATGAAAATTTTACATCAAAATGTGCCGAATTGGAAAACAAAATCGACCTGTTCGACGAATTTTTTGAGAAAAGAAATGCGAATTTTTATCGAATTTGTTCCATACTTTTGCCCCTCACTGTATAAAAACGTATAAATATTGTAAAAACGTATTTCGCATCATACGGGTAAAACCTTCGCAAGAGTTTTATGAAAAAATCGGTACAATTTCCATTTTTTTAAGCACAGATCTCCTGGTACTTATGCAACTAACAATACACCATACTCCAGTAGTTGCTGCCATGGCGTTTGTTCCATTTATTTGGATAATTTTTATTGAAACCTGTATTCATGTTGGAATGTTACGTAAACATTAGTAAATCTATGTTTGGGAATTTGAACATTGAACTTGAATAGTAGTGTGTATACAGGGCCCTTGTTCAATAAAATTTTACCTGATTTTGAGAAAAACTAAGGCAAAGATCTAGAGAAAACCTCCCTCAAACACGCAGCCGGGACACTTCCATTGAATATTTTATTAGATCGTGCACAAACATGCAAGATCAGTGCTGAGTTACTTTGAGGCTTAAATGAAATCGAGCATGAAATAGTTGTACTTACATGGATTGTTTAATTTTCGATGAAATCAAAGAGGAAAATCAAGCTTACCTGAAACAAAAAGAAGGCCATTAAAATATGAACATTTTGTTTATTTGGACAAATTTTGAGCGCATGAAGCAGCTTCCTGCTAATGGAACATGAATAACCGGTTTGAGCCACTAGTTGTAGTCATCTACTCTAGACTAGACTCAAGTTTCTTTTTTTTTTCAACACCTGACGAAATATGTTCCAGAAGGTTTCGTTGGGAGAATAATTTAACATGCAATGCCGGAAATTCAACAAATTGCAATTAAAAAGTCTCCTCGGGTTACAAGCCAGCTGATTAGACAGAATGCCTCCCTCGGCCAAAATTACATACCACGTTGTTGGAAATCAGATTTTATTCACGACCCTTAAATTAATTACAACCGACGCTGTAGCTCAACTGACTATAAAGTTTTTATAGCTCTGATTTTTTTTACGTTTTATAGACATCCTCACAAGTTCCTTCGTCTCTGAAAATTTGATTCAAGTGCATCCCAAGTCGTATAATAAGTAGAACTAAACCACCAAGAGATTTCTAAATTCCATTTAGGAGACAATGGTAAATGGAAAATCGCATTGTCAACCTGCGAAAAAACCCGTAAAACTCTCACGATTTCCGGGCGTTTCCGTCCGGCATGATTTCATCATATTTATTAATTTAAGCAATTTGTAGCAATTTATGGCGGGCAATTCGCGCCGCGATGCTTTCTGAATTTGAAGGAAAAAAATTAATGCGACGTCAGTAGGAAGTTGCCGGAAGAAATAATGTTTTCATTAAGTACCTAGTTATGATTGATGCCAAGACAAAGGAGCGAGGGGCGGTTTGAACTCTGTAAACAAGTTTATGCCTTGAAACCAAGTCAAATAAGGTTTAGCAGCGGAGACCTGGTTGAACAACAACAAAGGGGTCTGAATAATCTGCATTTGATGGCATAGGCGCGCTCACAGGCCAAGTTCTTTTTTAACAAATTTTCAGATTTTGTTTTGCTGGACCTGAACGCACGCAGAGAGATAATCATCGAGCTTGGTTGGGACTTTGCGGAAGAGAAGCCCGTGGGATCACTTTGTTTGGCAATCGTAAATAGCTCTTGGTAATCTAATCCAGTTCTGAAGTGAAATTTTAAATGGATCACTTTCCGTTTTTAATAATGTATGATATCAAGATACGAAAGTAAATTAGATTGCTTTGGGAATGTTTCCGAAAGCTTTAAATGAACTCAACTTAATTATTCTTTTCAAAGACATTTTCTTAGTCTTCAACTTTCGGTTATTGAAACGTTGAAGATCAGTCAAAACCTCTATTCACTTTTCAAAGACCTTTCAACAGGAACTTGTGACGAAATGATAAGTATATATTTGAGGCTTGGAAGTGAGTGGATGGGTAGAAGGGCGATGAGACTTATTTCCACGGTAACTTTATTTTCCTTTTGACCTTTTGTCGATGAAGAGGTCTGTAGTAGTCTAACGTACTGTCTATGTTCTTGTTGTTATTCTAATATGTAGCCGATAAGGTTTTGTTATACTTATTTCTAATAGTAGGTATAGGTTCAGTCGATATCAATATACCTATAATAATTCTCTTGTATTCTAGAATTGTTATTCTCTCATCAATGAGTAATCTAATCTCAACAAGTAAATGGTTCTGATAGCAGAAAGGTGGAAGTGAAAATACCACTCTATATTAATTTGCTGCCTCTATTCCTTCTCTTCCCATCACCATTGTCTATAAAAATATATTGCATGATCCCTCTTTGTTATTCAGATCTCCCATCCAGTCAGAATACCATCTTGCCCTATATTCTGTATGTATGTTATCAGGTTATCACCAATCGCGGTTTGTACTTATTTGCAGAGAGCTTACTAGCGAAGCGTATAGGTGTTGACTGTTGAAGACAGTCTCGAAATCTGGTCTTCAACCGAGTTCGAGTAACTGTTATCCTGACACGTACTCTGTGCTACTCATAAAGTGCCTGGCTTTTTTCGTTTTTTTTTTTCAACCTTTTTCATATATCAGAAGCATTATCATGAATGAATACTACTGCTGCTTTCTGATTTTGCACCCTCTCCTTTATTCGGTTGCTCCAAAATATCCAATTTCTTAGTCCCTATCACTAGATGATTTTCGTTGATCTATCCTTTACGTACTTCCTTGTCCGTAACCGGATCCGGGACCGTTCACCGCGAAATTCGTTAAGTGAAAGAAAAGCTCATTCCTTTTTGCCAGGACTATTTGTTGCAGACTTTTTCCGATTGCTGCTTTTTTTGCTGAAGAATCAAAAACCACATTTCACAAATGAATCTCAATTTATCACCGATGGAAACGTATAGGTAGCTACGCTGTTCTCAACCGCAGAGATATAAAATATCTTCGACGTATGAATTGAGAGTTGCGAGACTGCATCCTCTGCAGCACATCTTTATAACCAGACGTTTTACGTGTTCCAGTTCGTCTTTCCGATGTGAAAATATAGCTCACACTTCAAATTGTGGCACGGAATTTTAATCTGGAAGAGTGAGTATTTCACACACAGCAAATAAGTGGCAATTTTTTGTAGTATTGGAGAGCCGCGCGTGCTTATACCTAACGCGATTTTAAAACCAAAGGTCTCGGGTTTTCTTTTGAATTTTCAGCGGAATTTGCGTGTTTGAAAGTGAAAGAGCTTTTGGTTCCCACGTTTCAAGCAGCGGGAAAATTGCGTCGCGACAATCCTCTTCCGCCCCGACACCCCCGCGGGTAAATAGAATAATTCTCATATTTTAAATTTGAATTGGAAGAAATGAAAAAAATGCCTTGGCGGAAAACTTTTTGAGCTGGTATCGCATATACAATATAGCATTGAAATAAGTCGATTTGATCTAAATACCACCCTAGGCATGTATGTGCTCAACTCCATTTTATTTCGTATGCTTTCCTTTAGCAATAACGCTTTTTATATGGAATAGGTATACAGCTGTGGAGGTACGGTACATTTTTTGTTGGTGACGTTTTGAGCAGCAAAGTTAGGAGAGATCGGAGCCAATTGTTACACCGCTGTTTTCGGGGTTGAATCATTTCTCCCAACACGTTGTTTACATATCGAGCTATCATGGAAAAATAGTGAAAAATTCTAACTTTGAAATAATTATTACCTCTACCAATTCTCAATACATATTTAGGTAATTTGAGAAAATAATGACCTCATGTGTGGAATTTTTGCTTCAAATCATGGTAAGAAAATAATGTTCTCTTCCATACATGGAGTCAATATCTGCAATTATTAGAAGAAATTTCGAGCTAATCTGGGCCTTGTCCAGTGTTGACGCACAAGGTGAAGAAGAGTTTGAGAAAAAAAGACGCGCGGAAATTTCCAGCTTCTTCGGGCTCCGCAGACGAAGGGCTTCACAGATGAAGTCCTTACCTATTTCACAGAAGAGTTGAAAAAATCCGGGTAATTTTTTGTTGCAAATGAAAGATTTTCCAGACGGCAGCCTCAGCAAATACTGGCCGCCAATATACCAATATACATGCTAAACAATACACATTTCTAGGTTCACCTCAATGTGACGTCACAATCGTTTTCGCATAATAACGAAACTCTAGCTGGGGCGCAAAAATTGCTAAATAAAGGCATTCATTATGCATAAAACCGCGGTTGCTGCTGCTGCTAGTATATAATATTACATGCAATAACTTAGTTTCTTGTTGAACTAAATATCACATGTAAAGTGTGAATTGTGCGAAATATTTTTTTTTTGACTTCCAAACTCACATTCCCACTCCACACCACTGTCTTTTGAGGTCTTGAGCAGGAGCCACTTCTTGCTTAGCTCACGCATTCTGTTCAAGCATCAGCTTTGTAGGTAAGTACCAGTGAGCAGTGGAATACGTTATATCATGAAGCTTGGACAAAGCAAAGAGGCTTCGTTCGAGATATCTAAATAAGCTGCATGAATACATAAAATTCATTATATCCTACACTAAATGCACGACCGATTCGAGTCAAATCGACAGTAAAATTTAGTGAAGTATAAATAAGTATGACCATCCAGTACTGAGACCGTCCAGAAAATTCTTCATTCAATTAACTCTGCTGTCGATAAAAATCGCTTTGAAGCGTCGCCAAAAACCGCTGTAACCACGCACGCAAGAAGAGGTTTACGGTACGCAACCAGATATACGTTTGGCCTGTTTATGTGGGCAAGACGGGGAGCTCCGGAAGTCGTGGTTGACAGGACTGTCAAGAAGAGGAGAGAGAGGGTTCGCTAGAGAGAAAAATGACTGCGCGAGAAAGTCCGGGGAAAAAGGGAAGAACCTATTGTTCAGGGAATTCGCGTGGAATAGAGTGAGTTTTCCTCATTGATTTGATTTCATTTATTTATTGACTGTATGGATGATCTCTTTCTGGCGGCAGTAGTATGCTCGTGGGTGTCTCAGAGTTAAATTGCATTACTACTGGCCAGTAGCCATAAGGCATGCTGGGCTGGCCGCCCTGATCAAGCTGGCTCAGTAGAAGGTGAAGGTCCTAGATATACTACTCCAACTGGCGTTAGTTCTGGACGTTGATGCATTCGTTCTTCTCTTTCATAGCAGGTAGTGGGCATTCCTCATGTTTTCTGCTTTCGTTGGCCTTGTAAGAGCATTCCCGTATTTTTGAGGCTCTCTTCCCAACACTTATGATTAGGTTATGTTATGATTGAGTTAGTTGATGTTATTTGTTTTTGATTTACTGGTTAGTGTAGCCACACATGTTTTATACATTTTGCATGGTTTCTCCTTCCACTGTGTGTCTAGAACAAAAAAATCCTTCGCTGAACCTTCGTGTCCACGCCAAGTGTTTCAGTATGTTTTCCTTTCTAGGGACCCCAACGGCACTAATCTAGTTTGCTCTAGATATCACGTGTCTCGTTCTGTCTCTCCTGTCCGTAAATTACGATACAAAGGGGGGGGGGAGGAGTTTTGTTATCAGGGAAAATCCCATTTGAAAAGTCTTGAAGTTCGTGAAACTTTATTTTGTTTTTTTTTGCTTCATAAATTTTCAATAGACCTGAATAATATAAGTACAATACATCAAGGAAAAGTGAAACTGTCATCAACTGACAGTGATTCGGATGAAGACTATTTATGGAGATATCCCAGAGGAAAATCATTCTCCTTTATCAGAAACTTCCAAATATCATCACAGGATCGCAATGAAGCTGGTCCATCAAACGGCATCGCTGATTCAAGGAACAGAGGGAGAATTCCCAATTTGAAAAATGTTTTGACACCACCAGTCACAGACGTTACTGTAGAAGAAGTTCCAAATTCTTGTTCTATTTGCAAACAGTCCTTCAAAACCAATCACGGACTGAGAATTCATACAGGGAGAAAACATCCTTCGATGGGGTCTAAGTCAGTTATCAGTAATTTCGGCTGTGACAAAAAATCTACAAACAACCCTGTTTCGGATAAATCTGAAGACAATGTTTATGCATCATCAACATGCTATATGAATTTCGAACATCACATCGCTCATCTAAAGAAATACACCAGAATACTCAAGAGAATACCTAAAGGGGCTCCTATAGTTGCTGCATACAGTCTTTCGGCAGTCATTGACAATTGTGTGGATAAAAACGATGTTTATTCATGGGAGGCTCTACTTACCTTTGCGTTCTCCTTTCTGAAAGTTCCCGACCGAAGCTCCAAATCGCTCACTTACAATGTTAAGAAAAATATTCAGAACCCGTCGTTAACTTCGCCTACAAACTCGTCAGTTTTTAATACGATAAATTTTGCAAAGAGAGTGGAAAACAAAGTTTCTGATGGTGATATCAGAGGTGCCGTGAAACTTCTTGCATCTTCTGAAGAGATCTAGCAGAAGAAAACATGGACACATTCAGGAAACTTTCAGAAAAACACCCACCTCGTGCCAACATTACGTCAACACCTTCAACACCGAATGTCAGTGTCAACCCTTATCATGTCAATGAGGAACAAGTACTGTCATCCATTAAAAGCTTCCGAAAAGGCTCTTCTGGTGGTTTAGATGGTCTCAGACCTCAGCATCTTCTTGATCTATGCCTACAAGTTGGAGATTCGGGAAAGAAGTTATTAAGATCAATAACGAAACTATGTAACATGATGTTGTCTGGAAAAATAATTGATGAAGTTCTACCATTTTTGTATGGCGCCTCTTTATGCGCTCTTTCCAAGAAAGACGGCGGTGTAAGACCAATTGCAGTTGGAAACGTTTTCCGCAGACTAACATCAAAACTTGCTTGCTCCTCGGTTCACTCTGAAATTGGACAACATCTTCGGCCTCATCAGCTTGGTTTTGGGACTAGATCAGGCTGTGAGGCTGCAATCCATGCCGCTCGTAATTTTCTATCTTCCAACGAAGGATCAAGCAAAGTTCTATTGAAAGTAGATCTGAATAATGCTTTCAATTCTCTTGATAGAGACACGATGTTGACAACCATCCAAGAAAATATTCCTTCGCTTTATCCATTTTACCTACAAGCTTACAGCTCATCATCTTCATTGATATACGGTTCTCAGGTGATTAAGTCTGAGAACGGAGTCCAACAAGGAGACCCAAGTGGACCTTTAATCTTCAGCTTAAGCATCCATCCTCTCATCAAAACACTGCATTCTGAAATAAATATTTGGTACCTGGATGATGGCACCATGATTGGGGAGCCAGCAAATGTTTTGGAAGATTTTTCTCTTCTAATCAATAATTTTCTTCTGATGGGTTTGGAAATTAACACACAAAAATGTGAACTGATGTTTCTTGGTGATCACAATATCACCGTTTTGAACGAATTTGGAAAACTTTGTCCTGGTATTAGAGTTATTTCAGATTGCGAAGCCACTCTCTTGGGTGCTCCAATAAGAGAACAAGCAATGAAAGGAGTTTTTGATAAGAAGCTAGAAGAAATCCAACGTTTGATAACCCGCACGTCTTCATTAAAATCTCATATTGGCTTCTACCTCCTTCGACATTGTTTGATGATCCCAAAATTAACCTACTTACTTCGCACTTCACCTTCGTTCAAAGACATTGAATTTTTAAAAAATGCAGATTCATTGATAAAATCTGGAATTGAATATACAATAAACATCAGCTTGGATGATTCCCAGTGGTCGATATGTTCACTGCCAGTCAAGTTCGGTGGTCTTGGTATCCGAAAAGTTTCCGACCTTGCCCTTCCAGCTTTCTTATCTTCTTTATATTCCACTTCTGATCTCGTCAATTCCATGTATCCTACATCCATAGACTTGTCGGGAGTTGGTTTATACGAAGAAGCTATGTCCTTGTGGAGATCTTTGAACGATAATGCGATTCCAGATTTGACCTCTTCGCAAAGGAAGTGGGACGATCTAAATATATAGAGGATCATCGAATCTCACACCTTTGATTCGGAAATCGACAAAATTCGCTTTTCATCAATGCAAAGATTGGAATCTTCAGCTTGGCTGTCTGCTTTACCTTCTTCAAGCTTAGACACCCTCCTAGACAACAACGCTTTCCGCATTGCAATCGGTCTTCGTCTTGGAGCAAAAATTTGTGAAGCACAGCAGTGTGTCTGCGGGTCACAAGTGAATAAGCTTGGACATCATGGTTTGCATTGTTCGAAAAGTTTGGGTCGATATTATCGTCATCGAAAAATTAACGATATCATCAAACGTGCTCTGATTTCTGCCGAAATCCCTGCTTGCTTAGAGCCAAACGGCCTTGTTCGTGATGACGGCGAACGACCTGATGGTATGACACTGGTTCCCTGGCGTCATGGAAAAGTTTTGGTATGGGATTTCACCTGCAGTGACACAATGGCACAATCATACAGTGGGCTCTCCTCGAGAAAACCGGGCGCTGTTGCTGAATTCGCGGCGACAAGAAAGAAGAATAAATACAAGGACATAATCGCCCAAGATTATATTTTTCTGCCATTTGCTGTGGAGACTTTCGGTTGTTAGTGCGAAGCAGCCTCTGATTTTATGGATGATTTAGGTACGAGACTTCATCGTGTGACAGGAGACCCTCGCTGTAAGAAATTCTTGACGCAAAGAATAGGCATCGAGATTCAACGAGCCAATGCAGCGAGTGTGATGGGGACCTTCGTTCGTTCGGATGATCCCCTTTTTTAGTTTTTTACCAATTTATTATTATACACATATTTATATCCTAATAAAAAATGAAGATTTTTTAGATTCAGGAAAAAACAAAAGTACAATACATATAATGATTTAAAAATAAACAATTTCGCCAAAGTTTTTTCCTGGTGGTAGAGTTCCTAGGATGAGCGTCCTTTTTCCATCCCTCAGGCGAAACTCAGCACCCACGTCCCATCTCGATTTTTCAACATTCTCAAGCCAACGCCTAATCTATCTAGGAGATATTTCTCTTTCAGATTTAGGCTGGATACCACAGTATTTAATCAAAATCGTCACGTCACTTTCAAGAACGTCACATGCTCTCTTTTGAAATTAATTTCCTGAAGCAAGTGTGTGTGAAATTGTAACAACTGATGCCGATCTCCCCTACAACGAACTAGATTGACGAGCTACAAAATCAACCTTTGTTAACAGACAGGCGCGCGGATGGTGATATTGTGTCGTTTGGGCCTGGGTGATTCTGATGCCGCAGCTTTTTTCATGAAACTGAACTTGGCGTGATGACAACAGACTTTATTGGTAAGCTTAACGCCCCCGGTGGTATATCGCGAGAGCTTTTCACACATATTAGGCAACGATAACCCTTCGTACCTACAGGCTTCTGGTATGTGAACTTTCACTTCAACACTGGATAATCAGTTGGATGAACATCATCCTGTCCCACTGGAACGTGAGTTTTCGAATTCATTTCTCGACTTATTCTTATCCGTGTATTCTCTTGTAAACCGCTATACCTACCTATAATATTTCCTGAAACTCTTGTGAAATGTATATAAAACTGGGAGTAAATATTGACCCGTAATACAGCGATATACCTTTTCTCGCAACCACCTAAGTGAGTACAATCATTTCAAGTCATAAAAAGCGGAAGGTTGCTACTACCAAAGCTTTTAGATGATATCACGTTACACTTCCTGTATTAAGGAAAAATGCAAGACGTAAAAGTGAGCAAGTATATTAAAACTTGCGACGTAAAAATTGTTCCAGGGAATAATATCAAATATCCATTACTCTGTGATAAATGTTCAGTTCCCAAGAAGGAAATGGACACGTCCGGGAAAATGTTTTAAAATCACTGAAAGTTTCTGGAGCGCGATTCTGTAACTTGATACACACTTGTAACGACATCAAACTGGACGACTTGCAACTTTCACGTGAAAACTTTACCCCCTTTCATAACTAAGTAAGTATAGCTTTTTGTGGTTCAGATCGTGAGTTTAAACAATTTGAACAGCGTCGTGTAGTCATCATGTCTCAAGCAAGTCACAGACCCTGGGTTCCACAAAAAAGATAATTCGAGATCAGTTGATTCGCGATTTTTGTTGTCAATTTGTAGCCTACTGATCAATGGAAATGCTGGTTTATCCGTTAATAATAGAAAGATGATGGGTCTAGTACAGATTCCAGGCATTTTTTGTGGTTAATCACCTAGCATTTAGTAGAAAAAAGTTCAGTTAATCTGCAATCAGCCTTGATCGCTGATCATCTCTTTTGTGGAACTGACGGAGAGGGTTCCAGAAATATTGTCAGCGACAGCGTGTTCCAAAAGCAAAGGGTCGCCATTTTTGTTTAATGAAGTCTTCAATCATCTTGAGAGAAACACCTTGCATGGAGGTTGTCGTGGTGGAAATCTCATGGGTCATCGGGAGAGGAAAGCACTGGTATATGATAGTCGACAAAGTGGAGGCCTAAGAAATAGGGGATATCAGTATATAGGAGTTGGCGGCAACCCCACTGATGTCATGGCATTAAGTAAAATATAATTATGGGAAAGTTGACGCTGGAAGCTATTATGAGAAGAAGCGAAATTATCCGCTCCGTGAATTTTTGGGGAAGTTTACCTTAATTTTTCTCGCTTCAAGTGAGGCACACGCGTTGGCGTTTCTCAACCCCCCTCTGGAACATGCTCATTATTATATTCTTAAGTGAAAATTTTTATGAAATGCCTTATCACTCCTTTAGTTCCGCTTCTATTATCACGTATAATAATTACTACCACGAGTGTTGACACAGTGAAAGCCAATTTCACCTCATCCCTTACCTATACACAATTTCCCATTAGTAATTTTAAATCAACAAGATTTGCGGCTGAATTGCCGATAATTGTATGGATTGTATGTAGGGAAGTGTTTAGATAACAAGATCGATACCACATCGTTATACCAACACGTCTCAAGTCAATACATGAGGTTAATTTCAATTTACTTCATTACGTATATCTCCTCCCTGTAATACAAGGAATCAAAACTTCGGCCTTGATAATCTTATGGCCCGTGTAATATAATATGGCACATGATGTGAAAAGTTTGAGGAAGTGTTTGTAACTTTGACAAAAATTTCCTCTGGATGTGTGTTGATGGCACTTGTACACATATGCCAAAAAAAAGTTTCCCAATTATAAAGTATACGCAGAAATCACAAGTCTTTTCAACCAAAACAGTGATTAGAATTATTGTTTGTTGAACGGTAATTACCATATAAAGCTTGACCTCTACCTACCAACAAAAGAACAGAATTTTCATTGTCTTCTGATGGATTGAAAAAAATTCGTGGTGTAAAGTGCGATAGTTTGATTAATTAATTTTCATATGTCTATTGATGCGGTCCATCAATTTTTACCAACCTTGATGGACGTTCTTTTATGTGCCGGCTCATCTTCGCGCAATTATGTAAGCGTCGTAAATTTGTTTGTCCACGGCATGGGTAACAGGGATGTTATAAAATTCAATGAGACGGGAAGCCTTTGCACTCACCACACAGTAGCAACAAATTCATCACATAGCAAATATTTTGATTATTTGATTGAACGCCAATAAATATTTATCAATCGATCAATTTCGTATAAACATTTCTCTTTGGACTCTGGCCTGCTCAATTGATGCTGCCTATAATAATGCAGGCAGACTTGTCTTATTGTTAAAGAAAGCACCTAGTCATCTAAATCGAAACACCAGACAGAAGTGACGAGGTCGGGAACACGCAATATCGGTTTTATTTCTCCAGCATACCCGAGGGATATTCAAAACTCCACAAATCCATATTGCAAAACGAAGGTTAAAGGCACGAGTCGACATGGTGACATGACGTAGTTATCAAGAACAACAATGTTGGGCGTAACGAATCTGAATTGTTTTCTGATTCTGCGACATTCGAAATTCCGTCACCACCCTGACGTATATTCATCGCTGAAGTTGTGAGCTGGACGCTAATTAATCGGCTGCTGAAAACATTTTGTGTTTCCGCACATCACTTCCAGATAGATCGATCATCATTTTCCAAGCAATACCTTGCAGTATTACATGTTAAGAGAGGTAGCAATTTAATCTAGATGGAGGTCCATGGCAGCCAACGCAACGGCTGGGAATTGTTGCATTCCGATGATTTTGTTTGGTTTGAGTGTCACTTGCCGCCGGGAAACATTCCAACGTTCGGGGACAAAAAAAGAGCATCGCACACACGTTCACGTTGGAGATGCCAATCAAACGTCACAATAATGAAACTCGACCTATTGTTCGGATAGCTTCTTCGGAAACTGGGGAATTGCATGTTTTTCTTTATTTTGAAATATCGATTGTGCTACATACCTATACCTACCTCTACTCCGTCCAAACATAGTAAAGATATATCTTTAATCCTGATGGTGCTTCCTGACAATTCAGGCAATCGCTCCGAACAGGCACCAAGACCTATCAAAATTTTAACATCAAAATGATCTCAAAAATGACAAACGAGATTTGTCGCCAAACTCAAGTTGCGGTATGCGTCATTTGAAAGCGCTCTTACTTTAAAGTATTTGCTACACCTTTCACCTGTCAAAAGCTATGGAGTAACAAAGACTTCATTTGAAATCAAACTTTGCAAAAAAGCAAGGCAACGGAATAAAAATTTCAGCAATCGTGATTTTCCACTTTTTCCGGGTCGGTCGAAAATTTCAATTGAGTCTCAGACATTTTCTAAGAAAATTTTTGCAGTTTACCCGGTAAAATTCATAGCTCTTGGGATATGACCTTTGAGTATACTGCACCTAGCTTTCAATAATTTCAATCGAATTAAAACCAATTAAAACCTTAAATAAAATCCGAAGTGAAAACCTTTTATCTAATTATTTAGTAATTTAGTTCTATCTCAATGATCAATCGCACTTTGTAGGGCAGGCCTCAGTCATGCCCTCTGCACCAGAAGTACACAGTTGCATATCGTAAATGACCTTATCTAAGGGACTGTCATAGCGATGAGATAAAGTAACATCAAAATCGTCCATAACTTCCGTACAAAGACCGTAATTGTGATATTATAGATGAAATTTCAACTTTTTTTTATCCAAAGTACTAGCTCGTTGGCCACAAAAGGGAACAGTCAACCTTTTCACATACGTTTCGTCCTCCATAAATCGAAGAAGAATACATTGTAATATGTCAATTCAGGAAATAATCTTGGCACATACCCCTCGAGCTCTGAATCTCATCGGACAAACCGCGCCGGCGGGCAGCTACATTTTTGCAAAATTTTGCTTATTCAGCAAACGTTCTTGACTTGATATTCCACTGCAAAAACCATCTACCCTCCGTTTACCCGGTGAAATTCTTAGCTCTTGGGATATAACCTATGACAACGTACAGTGGTCCAAAAACGCCCCAGGCTGCCACGAAGCCTTTTCAGTTCACCTATTTCTTCTCAAAACAAAAACCGCCACCTGGGACCAGTTCGACAGAGAGATACACAGAAAGAAAAGATGATTTAAATCTCAAGTTTCCATTTATTTGACCACTTTTTATTTGAATCGAATAAAAAAGAGTTAGTTCGAATAAAATCTACAGGGTGATTCATGAGTGACCTTACATAGGCTAATGGGAGATAGAGGACTTCGAGGCGAGTCAGGATCCACTGAAGAAATTTTATTTTCTCCGATGGTTACGAAGATACAGGGTGTTTTGTGTGTTTCGTGTGAAACTTTGATCAGCGATATTTCTGAAACGGCTGAAGATATTGTGTTGAAATTCACCAGTAATATTTCTCTGCTGAAACTTATCCAGAAGTCATACCTGGTGAGTCAAAATCCAGGGCCGGAATTGAAAAAATGTGCCCCTTTTTTATTTGATCAAAAAGTACATTTTCTGACCGCTTTTCTGAAAAACTGTTATCGGATTCGAAAAGCTAAGGAAAAATGCTTGAAGAATCATTCTTCAATTTAAATGGCACACCTAGACCGTTTCGGCAAAAAAATTAAAAGTAATATTTGTGGGTAAGTTTCCATTTTTGACCGGACATAATCGACTCATTATTTGATTGAATTAATTATAATTCATTTTTTAGCTTGTCTCTGTGGAACAGAAGGCCTTGGTAGTAAGAAAAATTCCATAGCCGGAAATTTTTTTTTTACGATCAAATCGAGTCTAATTTTGGTTTCGCTCTCGATTTTGTCATAAAAAAAAATTGTTAGCTCTGAAATTTTTTTCTCAACCAAGCCCTTCTATTCAATAGAGACAAGCCAAAAAATGAATTTTAATGAATTCGATCAAACAATGAGTCGATTATGTCCGGTCGAAAATGGGAACTCACCCACAAATTTCACTTTTAATTTTATTGTCGAAACGGTTTAGGTGTGCCATCCAAATTGAAGAGTGATTCTCAAAGCATTTTTCCTTAGCTTTTTGAATCCGATAGCAGTTTTTTAGAAAAGCGGTCAGAAAATGTACTTTTTGATGAAACAAAAAAGGGGCACCTTTTTTCTAGCCCGGCCCTGGATTTTGACTTACCCGGTATGGCTTCGGGATAAGTTCCAACAGAGAAATATTACTTGTGAATTTCAACAAAATACCTTTGGCTGTTCCAGAAATATCGCTTATCAAAGTTTCATACGAAACACACCAAACACCCTGTATCTTCGTAACCATCGGAGAAAATAAATTTTCTACAGTGGATCCTGACTCGCCTCGAAGTCCTCTATCTCCCATTAGCCTATGTAAGGTCACTCATGAATCACCCTGTATTTGTATATATTATATCAGTGTTCTTGAGTCAATTATCAAGTTTGATTCATTCTGTGATGATTAATCGTTTCCCTCAAGAATGATGTTATCAAGTGAAACAAATATTCGTTCGATTTTAATAAATATCGCATTGTCTCCACTCACCCCCATCACAGAGAAAAAAAGATTTAGATTTAAACTCGGATTTAAAGCTCTCGTTTGTTTGATCATAGCTTATTTCCGTCAAAAAAAGCAGTTTTGCATTAAATGAAACATATTCATTATCAATATCAGTCCCTTTGATTCAATTCCAAAATTATTTGATTGTAATTAGATGTATATTTAACTGATCTGATCTGAAAAAAATTCATTTGATGAGAACAAATGTTTGTTTGAATCAAATAATACTTGGTATAGTCTCCCCCACCCCATTGCTCATCTTGTACGGACCTGCAACAGCAAATCAAAAGCTAGAGCCGGCAGTCATCCATACTCTTTCTTCGTTTCGTTATTGTCAGTGTCCCTTTGTTTTGTTCTTGTCAGTGTCTGTGGTCAGTGGTCAGTGACTTATTGAGTGGGTGATATAGAGCAATTTCTGAGCAAAATATGATACCTTCCTCAGGGGGCTTACTAGAAGTCGGAAAGCCACGAAATAAACACAAGGAAGCTCATCAGGTTTCCAATCGTCGCCCATCATAAAGGCACAAGGGGGCCCGATGGACCTCCGAAAGCTATATTTGCTTGATACAGTGATAAACAGCATTTTTCCTAAGTCAGTTTATTTTGTGATACTTTTAATGTAAGTTCATTGTGAAAAATATTACGATATGTTTCATGTTCTTTTGTGAATGTTTTCAAATTTCACTAGTTTGTAGTTTGTAATTGATAACGAAAAATTTGCTTGACATACATAATTATATTATTCTTGAATTTACTTCTTTATTTTACGTAGTTTAAAGTGCTATAACCTTATAATGTTTGTATTGTTTATTTTGTTCGTTCTTACATTTCAGTTGTTTACAACTTGTTATTATTCCTCAATTAATTACTGTTTTTCAAGTACCTACATTGAAACTGTTGAGAATCAGCATTAAAATGAATAGTTTTGTTAAGGCAGATCAATAAAAGTTTTGAATTAAACCAGTCATTGTTTCAGTTTTCAAAATAATATACGATTACATCAAATGAATTGAAATTAAAATCAACAAATAAAAGAAATAACGTCAAAAACACACTTTTATTGAAAGTTGCATTATTTGTTTAAACGAAGAAAATAAATTTTAATTTCAAAAATACGATATTGATAAAAAGATAATATATTGATTTGGAATGAATGAAATATAAGCACAATTCAAACAAATCTCATTCATTTCAAATAAAAGAAAGCATTTACTTCGACCTATTGAAACAACAAATTTATTTGACATGAAGCAAATTTATTTATCCCAAATGTATTTTTTTTTCTGTGTAGAGAAGAAATTTCTGAACAGGAGAAGGCAGTACTGGGGCTGCGGAACAATCGAGAAGCATAAAAAATGTACGCGGAAGGTTGATAACGAATGAAAAGAACGTACTGATGTGTGGAGAAGAAATTTTCAAAATAAGCCCAAAGGTAAAAGTCAGGAAAAGGAAGAACAGCCAAAAAGAAGTATGGCGCAGAAGAAGACAGATAAATAAGAGAGCAAGAGATTTTAGGCGTCATAACATGCTCTGAGGAAGCAAAGTTGACGATTGGATGACAGAGATCTGGCGAGAAGCTTGGAAACGAGAAGACACCTATACAGAATGGCAAAAGGCATAGGCATACCATTATTGTATACAAGAGGAGAGAGAGAGAGGAGAGGAAACAGAACATTAACTTGAGGAAGAACATGCAGCTAACAGTAAAAACAGTTAAACACAGAATCACATTAGATATCATGAGAATAGCAGTAGACAAAACACTTGATGTAGAGGAAGAAAAATTTATACAGCCTTCTTGGACTTGAGAGCAGCCTTTGACCTGGTACCGAAGGGAAAACTAGGAATCAATGACAGAAACGGGAATCGGTAATGGTATACGATGAGGTAACGGCCACAATGAGAATAAATAATGCAAGAAATCCAGAGACTCTTGGGATTTAAACAGGATTAAAACAAGGAGATATAGCCTGAGTTCCTTTCTTTTTCTTTTCTTGACCGTTATATATTTGGGTCATGGGAACAATAATGTGCAAGTACGGAAAAATTGTCTAGGAAATTCTAAATAGGATAGTCAAAGCGACTCAAGTATATTAGAAACACTTGAAACCTGTACAGTAGACTCGAAGGAGATCCAGACCCAGTTGGTCAAATTTACGAAAGCAATAGGCAAAAACATAGGAAGTGCAGTAACCCTAGCCGCTGATACAAAAATACATGCGATGGATCTAAGACCCTGCAAGAAGAAGAAACTGATGTAGAGCAACAAATAACACAAATACTTCTATTATCAAATTTTCTGCATGCTTTTTTGGAGAAAACAGGATTTTCAAGATTTAAGACTTCACTAAAATCTTTCAAAATAACGAAAACAAAGGGTGTCAAAGGACCTTTTGACCCACCATGTTTAAAAAAAAATAAAACCTCCAAACTGTTTTCAACATTTTTGTGATATGTACTTTTAGAAGCATTCCCCCAACTGCGGGTCAGTTCTCTACCCCAAGTTTACAAACACCCTGTATAAAGATATGAAGTGAAATCTCCAAATGCCAGTTGAAAAAATCACCGACTTCGATTTGGAGGCCTTTCAGTTGGATCCGCTCTGAGCGTATACAGAGAGGACTCTTGAAAATAAGAACAAATCTAGAGACTCCAATTCACCGATAAGCCACAAACCTGCACAATTGGCGGAGGAGCCGTTCGATAGCTTTCCGGATTCATAACTGAAGCTGCTGTACTTTTTCTCAATCAGGCGAAACCTGAAGATGTATATGTATATTTGTTGAAAATGGTTTATAGCTGGGCGATTGTGCTGAAATGCGACAGATGTCGAGCCGAAAAAAACTGCGCATCACTCTCAATGTGCCGCGATCGGAAATTTTGCCTCTTTTTTAAACGTTCTAGCTTTTGATTCCCGCCAAATATTTTGATTCGGTTTGCGATGTCCGTTAACCTTATTTTCTTATAGTCCATCCTATCGATATAGAACTCAAGGCTCCTAAAATTAAGTTTCTACAGAGTGATATTCATCTAAATCAGTGCAAATTTTCGATGTGTTCAACCAAACTCCGTTTGTAAAAAAGCTGTTTATTCCAATTTCAACTATTCGAACAACGGATATATGATTTTTGTTTCAAACTGGCGAGCTTTTCGACAATCTGAATTTTGTTGTTGTTGTTGTTGTTGTTGTCTGAAACTTTAATTTGACAGCGGAATCATACGCAGGTCAAAATTATGAAAAAACCAAATTTCACACATGGATATCATCTGTTTATGAACAGAGAGCTGGTGCCTCAAAACTTACGTCATACGGTTGTACATGATTTTTACCTTGTATGTCTAATGTGCGTTGATAAGGTTGTTAAAAATTTCTTAGTCTTACATGTCAGACCGGGGGCTTTAGGCTGGTATAGGTTTGTCAATTTTCGAAAAATGTCAAAAATTTATGTCATCAGGTACATGAATGAAACCGACTGGCTTTTGTGTGGGAACATCCCCTCAATCAAAAATCGGGTCATAAGACAAAATTTTTGGGGGCTCTCGGTCCATAAGACAAGTTTGAAATTTTCAAAAAAAGCCAAAACTTACCTCCTCCTGGAGACTTCTTCTTAGGCATAATTTGAGGAATGGAAAACGACTCTGACATGATTTTTCACGCAGGTTTCGAATCTGTCCACAAAATTTTTTAATGGTACATCGCTCACAGGGTGCAACATCGCATTTTTTTCTCAAATCGTACACCCTGTATTTCAACATGGAAATCGATTTCGTTTTGCATCCTGATTACAACTAAAGTGCTCAACAAAATAAGTGTCGCAACAGAAATTTTCCCCCAAATTTGAGTCAACATAACTTTTGATTGTCACAGACGATTTCAATTCGGTTTTCAGTCCTCGATTGCCTAATCTTTTGGCTATCTACCATGTTCAAAGATCACCTGAAAGGCTGCACATAAAGTTTCCACAGGGTGGTAAATAAAGCATATCATAATTGTTGAAATTTTAATGAACCCCCGTTTGAGCCAAACATTTTTTTTGTCAACAACCGATAACAAAATAATAGAAAATGATGACTTACCTCGGAATGGTTTTCGAATTTCCCGGATTAGAAGTGAATTAGCCAAGATACGATTTTTTTGCTGGGAATTATGCTTTTCTCATGAAAAATCAACGGCCTCTCGATGTGAGAGCATATCTCTCAGCAGGCTTGCTCATTAGACGATTCTTAGCAATTTGTTGCCTAGCGCACCCCCTATTTTGTCTTTTGAGGCTGAAATTGGGTATATTTTTTGATGAATTCGTCACCAATTTCACAACCTAGGCTTGTTTGATATCAATTATTTTGATTTAGGCTCGCTAAACAAGATTATCTTGATAAAAACAGTCTTCTGTCTGTCTGACTGTCTGTCTGTCTGTCTGTCCGTCCGTCTGTCTGTCTGTAACATGTTACGATATGCTCCAATTTCACAACCTAGGCTTGTTTGATATCAATTCTTTTGATTAAGACTCGCTGAACAGGATTATCTTGATAAAAACAGTCTTCTGTCTGTCTGTCTGTCTGTCTGTCTGTAATATGTTACGATATGCTCCAATTTCACAACTTAGGCTTGTCTGATATCAATTCTTTTGATTAAGGCCCGCTGAACAAGATTATTTTGATAAGAACAGTCTTCTGTCTGTCTGACTGTCTGTCTGACTGTCTGTCTGTCCGTCTGTCTGTCTGTAACATGTTACGATATGCTCCAATTTCTCAACCTAGGCTTGTTTGATATCAATTCTTTTGATCAAAACTCGCTGAACAAGATTATCTTGATAAAAACAGTCTGCTGTCTGTCTGTCTGTCTGTCTGTCTGTGATATGTTATATGGATGTAATATGCTCCAATTTTACAACCTAGGCTTGTTTGATATCAATTCTTTTGATTTAAGCTCGCTGAATAAGCTTATCTTGATAAGAACAGTCTTTTGTCTGTCTGTCTGTAACATGTTACAATATGCTCCAATTTCACAACCTAGTGAACCCAGGCTGGTTTGATATCAGTTCTTTTGATCAAGGCTCACTGCACAAGATTATATTGATAAAAATGGTCTTTTGTCTGTCTGTCTGTCTGTCTGTAATTATGTTACGATAACTTCCGAACCAGTACATCGAATTTAACTGAAATTTAGTATAGACATGATTCATGAAGGTTAAAATTCAAATTGATCCAGAGACCCCACAATATCTTAAAAGGTCTTAAGAGACCGCACCATACCTACTTACTTATCAGTTCCTTTTCTTTTGCTCTCGCAAGATCAATTTTGAATACATGAACATTTGTTCTCATTTCTATCTAATTTAACACTTGGTTTTTTTTGTCGCCAATTGTCGATCAAGGTAGGTACATGTGTGGTTGTTCTGGACTTGAAAAAATTAAGTGAAAACAGAAGAAGAGCGGCATGCCCTCTGCTGAAACCGTAGCATCGTGCTACTAGCCTAAGATGGGCACAAAACCATATTAGCGCTGGGGAATAGCAGAGTGGAGTAGGTGCTTGTTTTCAGATGAAAGTAAGTTTAATTTGTGTAGGTCGGATGGACGGGTTCTGGTATGGCGACAGAGGAACGAAAGACTTCTGGAAGAACACATAAAGGCAAGGGTGGTTTTGGAGGTGGAAGAGAGACTGTTTGGGGAGAAATGAGAACTAGAAGAATAAGTGATTTGGTGATACTGAGAGGAGAGAGTGGATGGTGGGAGGAGGAGGGAATGGTGAAAGATACAAGGATTTGTGTATAAAGGATATTGTGGTCCCTTTTGCTCACAATTTTGGTGACAATTTCATGTTGATCGACGAAAACGTCCGACCTCATCGGGCTAGAATTGTCAACGAATTTTTAGGGGATCACAATATTGAAAGAATAGATTGGCTACCCTTGTCTCCAGATATGAATCCTATCGAGCATGTATGGAGTAGGATAAAGTTGAAATTGAAAGAAAAGAATAACAATCGGACAATTTGAATGACTTAGCGATTGCAGTTCAGGAAGAATGGAAGGCTATTTCTCAGAATTTTCTGCGGGCTTTAGTGAAGAGCATATCGAGATAAGTAATGGCTCGATCTGATCCAGGCAAGAGGGGGACCGACAAAATATTGATTTTTCAAGCATCTTAAACTGAAAATCATCAACTGGAAGGAAAATGTTACTTGCCTAGTACCTACCTACAAACCTGGTAAGTTTGAGGTCCATCTTGCAAATGCTTGAAAAAAAACTGATAGCTAATTACGGGATGGTGCGCCCTCGATCTAGTGCACCGACTCTAGCTAAAATCTCATCAACTTACTCGAAAATTCAAATTATGCCGGCATATGTACACTGACTGAGCTTTGGAAACACTTTTGAGAACTGTTAATTTTTGGAGTCAAATTGAACACGTAATTGAATGTGATATGACAAAAAAAGTGTTCTCTTTCACAGTTCAAAAGATGTCTTCTTCAAATTTTGAGTGCATGTCACCTTCTCTAATCCTTTTCATTCAGTCTTAATTTAACCTCCAAAATTGACAAGCTTGACAAGTGTTTCCAAACTTTCGATCGACACTGTACCTTCATATTCACCAAATTTCAGTTGAATTCGATTAACCGTTCGGGAGTTATAGAAACAGATGACTGACAGACAGACAGACAGACAGACAGAAGAATGTTCTCACCAAGATAATATTGTTCAGCGAACCTCAATCAAAAGAATTGATACCAAACAAGCCTAGGTTGTGGAATTGGTGACGAATTCACAAAAAACTACGCCCTATTTCAGCCCCAAAAGACACAACAGGGGGTGCGCTAGACAACAAATTGCTTAGAATCGTCTAATGAGCCAGCCTGCTAAGAGATATGCTCTCACATCGAGAGGCCGTTGATTTTTCATGAGAAAAGCATCATTCCCAGCAAAAAAATCGTATCTTGGCTATTTCACTTCTAATCCGGGAAATTCGAAAACCGTTCCGAGGTAAGTCATCATTCTTTATTATTTTGTTATCGGTTGTTGACAAAAAAAAATTTAACTCGAACGGGGGTTCATTGAAATTTTAACAATTATGAACTGCTTTATTTACCACCCTGTAGAAACTTTACGTGCAGCTTCTTAGGTGATCTTTGAACATGGTAAATAGCCAAAAGATTAGGCAATCGACCAGTGAAAACCAAATTAAAATCGTCCGTGACAATCAAAAGTTATGTTGATTCAAATTTGGGGAAAAATTCCTGTTGCAACACTTATTTTGTTGAGCACTTTATATAATACATTTGGTGGGTTAGTCAACAAAACGCCTATGAAGAAATTGATAAATTTTGGTCCATTTTTGAGAATTTCAAATTTGTCTTATAGACCGAAAGCCCCCAAAAATTTTGTCTTACGACCAGATCTTCGATCAAGGGGATGTTCCCACACAGAATCCAGTTATCGTTCAAATTCGTATTGTTTCGTGATCCAAATGAACTGTGCGTTATAATAACGCACGGCTATAATCTCCCGTCAGTAACTGGTACACGCAGTCATAATTTTTGTAGCGATTATTCATAAAGCAGTTTAGTTTTAATACTCAGATGGTAAAAGTTTCACTTTCGTTTTCTTCTTCTTTTCTTCTCTTGTTTTCTTTAGTTGATGCTATCTTTTGTAGATAGATTTATTTCGGGTTGAGTGAATAGCTCTAAACTAGACTCCGCCTATGATTTTGTTCTAATTATTTTTTTTTTCGGCAATAAAAGACCATTTATTATTATTATTATTTTTATTATTATAGCGCACAGGTTGGGTTGGTTGACGTAATTGACAACTTTCGGGCCTACTATAGCGTGTGAAAAGGGTCACATTCGTAGGTCGTCGTAGGAAAACTAAAATCCCGAGTCCTGTGATCTCATATTGGTTGTTGTGGTTGGCACGCGTTTGTTCCGTTAAACTTTTTTCCTCTTGAATATACGCTTCTGACCGACAAAGCCGACGTCTCCAGAAAAACCCTCCAACCGATGCCAAATTGAAAGGATACAAAACGAACAATTGAGCTTGTTTTTCAAACAGACACTTTCTTTGTCGAGCCACGCGAAAAATTAAGTGGAACGCGACGTAAAACAACGCAAACTTCTTCTCTCCGGAAAACAGATTGCGTCAAACTTTGCGAAACTACTTGATGGCGCTAAGTGGTCGTCTCCGCCCTCACAAACTTTGACGCGACGACGACGGCGACGTAAGTTCCTGGCCCGCGTGCTTTCTTATTCTTTGATCGGAAATTTAACCGCATCCTCCTTCATCAAAGTTTGACCCATCATGCACGCGTTAAATCCCAATCTCCGGAAAGACGAACAGGAATGCCTCTCTCGAGTGGGTGCGAGAAAAACCGCCCGCTCTTAATGATGATTCCCCCGCGCTGCCATTATTAATTCAGGCCTCCGAGGCGCGCGGAGGAACGGAAATAAATTCGTTAAGTTTTCATGCTTCAATTTGTCTTGAACTTTGCAGGCGCCGCGCACACGGCGGCGGACCGCCAGTATCCACTCGAAACTCATTATCATGATGAGGTCATGAGTGTCCCGGCAGTAGGCAACCACCTGTTAATAATACAATAGTTTTTAATTGGGTGACTGGAGTATGCAAATAAGCGAGAGTGGAAAATAATTGGTTTGGACGAGAGTAAAGTCTAGGGATTTTTATCTGAACAGAATGCTTCACTCGCGGAGACATTCAATTAACGGAAGACGTGGAATTACACGTCTATACAGTGGGGTTTGATTAATGCCAGGCTCGATTTTGCAACAATCATTAATTCAGAAAGAATGTCGGCACCTTTTTTCTACACGAGCTCGCGGTTTCGTGCGGAAATACTTTTTGTTTCGTTGCGGCTTAAATTTTCCTGAAAAAGAAAATAGCTGGAGGGTGTTTATGTGCTTCACTGATGCTTAGACCGCTCCAAAATTCCCTGATGTAAATTTTCGGCTACCTAATCCATTAGAGGTATTCAACATGACGTTTAATAAACCTGAAGCACTAATTAACTTTTCTGTGAGAAATTTCATTATCGTAAGGATGGAGTTAATCAATTGGTGAAATAAGGTGTTGCGGAATAAATCGCAGCGGGCTTATTTCTTGACAGAAATTTACCATTCAGGTCTCTTTCGAAAGCTACAAGGAGGTACTTTGGTTTGAATTCATTGACAATCAAAAAATCCAGAAAGATTCTTTTCACAATTTAATTTTTTTGAATTTTTGTGTTTTTTTTCCTCAATTTTGGACATGCCAATAGACTCAAACCTAAGAAGCTCTCTATAGCTTCCGAAAAAGACCTGAATGGTGAATATCTGTCAAGGGCAAAGCCAACTGCGCTTGATTCCGCAACGCCTTATTTCACCAGTTGAAATGCATCCTTAAGGACTTCATTTCCTAGTGTTTTTTTCTTCTGCGGTGACTCCCGGCTGAACCTGTCTGCCGAAAAAACTAAAATGGCTTTGACAAGATAATGTATATTTTGAAATTTTAATTTCCGGAAAATTCGATGCAATTTCTCCGGATTTTTTTGTAAAAATACTACCAGTTTTCGAATGAGTGCCAGTAATTTTTTTAGTTTTTTTTGGCAGACAGGTTCAGCCGAGGGGCTCGACAGAAAAGTTTATCTGTGTCTCTTTTGCACTGCCGGTAGTCCGCAGTCTGTCCTTGTGATGAAAATGACAGCCTTAACTGTGGCCGCTTCTTTCTCACAATTCTTCTAAAAAAATCCGTCTTGGTCGCTGAATCTTCAATTTCTCACAAATAGTTTGACATATTCACTTGTTTGCCGCTGGTCAAGTCTTATCTAAACTGCGCACTACTCAATGTGTCGCGACTGAAAATTTTGCCTCTTTACAAAACGATGTATTTTTTGATTCCTGCCAAATATTTTGAATTGGTTGGTGGTGTCGGTTAGTCTCGTTTTCTGGACAGTCCACCCTATAGATACAATAGCAAGACCCTCAAATCAAGTTTGTACAAGGTGATGTAAACCAATGCCAATTTTTGATGTGTCCAACCAAACCCGTTTGTGAAAAAAAATTCTCAGTTCCAACTATGACATTATGAAGCTCCATGTCTTACCTCGGAATGATTTTGGAATAATTTCAAGATTCGAAAGTCCAACAAAGGACACATGATTTTTTTTTCAAATTGGTGCATTTTAGACCTATCATTGTTACGCACTACAATCGGCCTTTTGTTGATAAGAGGATGAAATTTGGAACGATTGCTTATTCAATGATTTTAAACAAATTGACTCACAACCCACCTCCATTATTTTGCAGGTGGTCAAAGCAGAGGCCAGTATAGCCAAAATAGCTGTTGGGCCTTGGGTTGGACTAACCATTCCAAAAATTAATGGTGCTGGTGCCTTAAAACTTACGTCATAAGGTACATGATTTCAACCCTGTAGGTGTAATGTGCTAAAAAGCTTGTTAAAAATTGCTTTGTTTACATGTCAGACCGGGGGCTTTAGGCTGGTGTGAGCATGTCAATTTTCGAAGAAATTGCCAAAAATTTACGTCGTAAGGTACATGAAGGAGAGTATGGACACAGAGGAGCGACTCTGGATCAAGTCACGCAGTTCAGTTCAGAGCGACGAGAGTGCAAATACCGTTTACTTTGATTATGAACTATAATTTGTTAACTGGTACCTAGTACACACAGCCTAATAATTATTGATAGTGGGCGATTTTGGATTTAACGTTTCAATTATCAAAGAGCTCTATGCAAGTTCGGATCAACGGTGATGGAACAGAGGCCGTTTACGTGTGTCTAAACGCGGAGTTCTAGGAATCGCTTTCACTCGCATATGGACAAGAAATTCCAATCTCGAGCCCCGGCGTCATGTCAGGCAATCGGATCAGAAAGCTCACACGCACGTGCTTCGCTCTTTTCGGTGGCTCATCAATGCTGCGGGCGTCCCAGGCTTAAACCTGCGTTACGACGGACGGTGCCATCTGTCCATGCCGACATGTATTGTATTTTGTTTTATTAATTCCAAGTCCGGTTGTCTGACATCACGGAGTATAAAATTGGGATTTGTTATTCGATATCCGACCCAGTGAGAGGCGTTGGCAAAATTGATATGAAGAGACGTCAAGTTATATTTCCTACAATCATCTAGAATCGTTCGCTAACATGTCGAATTTATAAAAAAAAAATGGGAACTGATGACCAAGTATAGAGGTGGTGTCAAGTGTCACTTAACTTGGACTTAAAGTGAATTACAGCTTTACGTCTAACATAATTCACGATTCGCAGACACGGAGCCCAGGGAAGTCCACGGGAATGCTTTAAAACTTTACCCGGAAAATGTTGAACAAAATTTCGACTATTTATTCTTAAAGATATAAACAGGGTGTTTTCAAGCTTGGGGAGAAAACTGAACCACAGTTGCAGAAATGTTCCAACAGTGCCAGGAAAATGCTAAAATGAATAGATTTTAATTTTTGGGAATATGGGGGATCACAAGGTGGTCCTTCGACCCCTTCTATTTCCGTTATTTTGAAAGATTTCAGGAAACTCTTTCCATCAGACCAAAAAGCAGATTTTTTGAACTTTTGCATGTGTTTTGTAATTTTATTTAGTGTACAGGGTGAGTCATAAGTTCTAAGAATACATCTTTCCTCAAAAATGCCCCTGAAAGATTCTAGATGTTATAAAACTGATATCTGATAATTCTCACATCAGATTTTCTGCATGCATTTTTGGAGAAAACTGGATTTTCAAGATTTACGACTCACTCTGTACGGTAAATGAATTACGAAACACATTCAAAGAGTCAAAAATATTGCTTTTTGATCTGTTTAAAAGAGTTAAATAAAATCTCTCAAAATAACGAAAACAGAGCGACCACTTTTTGACCTTCTATATTTTCAAAAATCAACATCTCAAAAAAAATTTCGACACTTTTCTGGTACTTTTGAAGCATTTCTTCAACTGCGGTTGATTATCTACCCCAAGTTTGCAAACACCCTGATGCATGGAGGGTTAAGTTTTGAACCCCCTCTATCCTCTGTAATCGTTATTTGAAACGATCCCAGCAAATTGTTTGAGACTGAAGAGAAATTTTCTGAACCTCCGTGTATTTAAAAAAAAAAATTATGTACAAGATGAGTAGCTCGGTGAGAGCGATATAATTTTGGTTTTTTCCAAAAACGGTCCCCAAAGGTTCTCGATGGTTTCATTACATAGACCATAGTACATGGAGCATAGTACATAGTACATAGTCAATAGAGCAGAATATACAGTTCGTTCATATGGAAATTTTTCTGCAGAGATTTTTCAGAGAAACTAGATTTTCAGGTTTGATGATAAAGCAACTGAGTTTGAAATTTTATTCGAATGTCCACAAAAAAAAAAATTTCAAATAACGAAGATAGAAATTTGCCCACTTGACCTCACCTCTCATCTCAAAAACAAAAGGGCTACATTTTTCCACCTTTTTCCTGGTATTTTTTGAATATTTTTGCAAACTGATTCGGATTCCGTGTCCGCGAATTATGATGATGTGACTGGAAAAGTTTGACCTTAGAATCGTTTTAGGAACTATTATGTGACTGAACAATAATTCTTCGATCGACAATTTTTCACCAGATAATTTTTTGCGCAGAAAAAAATCGTGTGTCTTTTCGTAGCTTTCTGAGCTGCAGGAAACCTCCTTGTGTTTCTAGTGGTATTCGGAGCCCTACTGAATCCTTATGGTCTTCCTACGTCGTTTGAGCCTTTTTGGAAAGCCTGGTTTGCTTTCATCACTATTTGGGACTTCAAAGTTGTCCCTTGTCCCGTTGTATCTGTTTCTGTTGGTCAGTCTTACATGGTTTCTTTTGTCTTCAAGTATCATTTGGAACCTTGGCTAAGCCCTCTTATGCCTTTTTGAAATCTTTGGATTCCTGGGTTTTTTGGAAGCCAATATCAGGTCTCTTTGTGTCTGGATTCTAATTGAAAAGAGTTGATGGAACGTAGCTCCATCTGGCACGTAGGCCCCACTATTGTGCTCATTGTACCCCTCCCAGACCAGCCAGACTTACCGAGAAACAATGTGGTGCCGGATGTTTAGTGTTTCGGACGAGACGAGAAAAATCTTGATCTTGTCTCGATCTCGTCTCGATCTCGTCGAGATTTCGAGACGAGATCGAGATCGAGATCACTTGTAACCTTCAAGATCTCGTCGAGATCGAGATCTCGGTCGAGATCTCGATAAACCCAAGAGCGCCATCTATAAATAAACTGCGCACCAATTGAAGTGGGCCACCCAAAAATTTCATTCGCATTCAAGGTGTCATAACTCTTGAATGAGTGAACTATTTTGAATAATTTTTTTATTTACTGATCAGATCACGTAGTAAACTACAACTTGTCATAGGCCATTTTTGGTGCAGATCTTTCGTATTATTTATACGCGGACACGGCGCTCAATCAGGTACAGGGTGTTCACGATAAAATTCACCCCCCTCCAGTAGATTCCCCTTCAAGATTTTTCAAAGAACTTAAAACTTTTTCTTCACGATTTTTCCCATGGACCCTCAATCGATCCTCTAAAAGTTTCTAATAATTGGTACCGTATACAGGGTGTGATACGTAACTTTTTTCTTTTGAATGCAACACCCTATATTTTATTTCGTTATTCGGTGGAGCTTTTTTTTTTATTACAAATATTTATGACACTTACGATTTATTTTGACAAGTAAGTTGTCGGAAAAATAATTAAATAGGTAGTCAAATAATTTTGTTTCGCGGCAAGATGGCTTTGGTTTCTACAGCTCACTTGAAATAAAGTTATTCTCGTAGCATTTTGTCTGCAGAACTCAACTCTGCGTGGATAAATGGTGTAACTCGTTCCTAATACAGGGTGTCGCGTGATTTTTAATTTTTAATTTATGTTTGACCACCTATTTTATTATTTTTTTGACAGCTTCCTTGTCAAAATAAATCATAAATGTTATATATCTTTGTAATCAGAAAGAAAGGCTTCATCAAATGACGTGATAAAATATAGGGTGTTGCATTTGAAATAAGAAAGTTACATGTCACACCCTGTATACGGTACCAATTGAAAACTTTTGGACGATCAATTCAAGATCTCTGGGAAGAATCGTTGAGAAAAAGTTTTTAGTTTTTCAAAATATTTTAATGGTGAATCTCCTAGAGAGGGGGGGGTGAATTTTATCGTGAACACCCTGTACTTCAAAAATCGAAAAGTTTGAATAGCCTTCTATCCACAAAAAAGGTTTTGTTTTTTTTTCCAAGTGTTTCAGGGGAGATATGTTCCCATACCTCGAGACGGTTTTTGAAATTTTGGGTCCATCGCCTTCAATAACAGGGTGATCTCAAATATGTAACCTTTTGATTCCGCTGAATTAACTTTATTTGTTATTGACCGATTTTGGAGAATGAGGGCTCCTGATTAAGCTGAAGGTTCAAGTTAGAAGGATCAAGAATGGGAATTGACTTTGGATAGTATGAATTCTGGAAAAGGGATTGGATCAAAAGTGACTCAAATGACAAGCTTCCTAGGAATATGGTTGGAGGATGGTAAAACAAAAATCAATTTGTCTTCAAACAAACCTTCTTGTTTTATCTTTCTTTAATAATCTCGTCGAGATATTGGCGAGATCGAGATCGAGATCGAAATCTTATACTCGAGATTCTCAGAAAATCGAGACGAGATCGTTACTTTCGAGATTTTCCGAGATCGAGATCATCAAAATCTCGTCTCGTCTCGTCTCGTCCGAAACACTACGGATGTTTGATGGTTTAGCCTCTTCGTGTTTTCATGTGTCATTTGTAGCCCCGCTGAGTCTTTTTTCTATCAGGTTCTGGTTTTCAGGCTGGCGAAAGCGCAGCTGTTAGAGGGCTTAGCTGCGAACCTGAAGGTAGTGAGTTCGATACCACGCGGCGGCAGTGATGGAAAATTCACTGCTGTCGTCAAACTTTCCGGCAAGCGACCAACCTAATCGCTATAAATAATTAGAAACCTGCGTTCTGTGTAAACAAAGGGTAATAAGGCGGTTGTCTAAGGCGTGGTGCTTAACCTATCACCTGGGGCCCCTAAGGGTCTGCGACAACCGGGCAGTGATAACAAAGAACGGAAGGTCTAACCTTCCGCTTTGTGGGCCAAGTCCCCGAATGGGATGTACAGCCACACTGTCATCAATTTTTAGAGAGCTCTAATAAGCCCTTTTGTGTCTTATGTGTTGATCGGAGTGCTACAGGGCCCCCTTATGTCCCCAAGTCTTGTGTGGGGCCCTGAACGAACCCCAGTATGCCTTCCTGTGTTATGAATGAGGCTAGAGGATCTATTGAGCTTTGTGTATCTGGATACATTTTGTCGTTTGGACCCTCTCAAGTCTTCTTGTGTTTTTTTTGCAGCTTTCAGAACTCTAATATAGGCCCCGTGCCATCTTCGTGTGTTAGTCGAAGTCCTCCGTGGCCCCTTTATGTCTCCGGGTGTTGTCTCAAGCACTCTGAATAATCCCTTGTGTTTTTACGAAGTCTCTGGAACTTTAGGAAGTCCCTGAGTTTTTGGAACCTCATAAGGTTCCCTTTATGTGCCATCACCCCGTTCTAGCTTTTCGGAGCTCCAGTAAGATCCTTTGTGTTTTCATGTGGTCGATGTTTTAAAGGTTCCTGTTACAGTTGTGTCACCAAGTATTTTTTTTTGGGCGTCGATGAACCCCCTTAGATATGCTGTTTTATGCTATTCAGAGCCATATTGAGCTCCGTTGTCTTTTCGCATCTCTCGGAGTTTCAAGCTCCGTTGTGTATTTCTGTGTTGATCAAAATCTCACGGCCCCCCTGTGCCTTCATGTGTCGCTTGGTGAGCTGATAAGCCTTCTTATGTCTTCTCGGAGTCAATGGAACTTCAACTCTCTTGGAACTTCAACAGTACTCGACTGTTGTTTGGATTCCTAATAAGCCTCATTGTCTCTTCTCAAAGTTTCTGCGAATTTTGAAGACTCCTTTGTGCCTTATTAGGTTTCTGAGAGCCCTATTAAGCCATTTTGTTTCTTCAATTTCAATTTTTGTAATCGTAGCCCTGCTGAGCTTCTTGTATCAGCGTTCGGAGCGCTAGTAAGCCCTATTGCATTTTCATGTATTGGTCTAGTTTCTACAGGGCCTTATTGTGCCTCCAAATGTCCTTTTCAGCCCTGAGCCCCCATACTGTGTTTTCCAAATATTTATGGAAATCTTGTAAGCTTCCTTTTGATTTATATTTTTGTATTATTCAGATCCCCGTCTTGGGGCCCCTTGTGTCGTTCTTCTTAAAGCTTTCTAGTACCTAAGCTCCCCTGCGTCTCCTTGTATTATTCGGCACTAGCCCGAATAAGCTCTCTTGTGTTTTCTCAAATTCATCGAAGATCCAGTGGGCCCCCTACCTTCCGCAAAAGTATCTATCTGGGAAGCCAAAAGTCAAAGGGCTGAGCCCCAATGAACGTTGCTTGAAGCGCACTGCCAAATACCTACGGAGGCCCATCCGGACCGGAGTAAACAGAATGTTGAAAAGAACTGTCTGATGATGAATTGTCAGCCAGTTCAGAATTGTCTCAGCACCTTTTTGTTGGAAATAAAAAAATCCAATAAATCCCGTTTGGTATTTTACTCTCTTGACCCAGTCTCATTTTTTCCAAAATTTTGTGGAATTGTTAAATTTTTTTATCAGAAAATCACGCAAAGCAAACTCAACAACGCTTGATCTAAAGGTGCCTGCCTACATTGGCAGCGGCAGCAGATAGAACTTCGATGGCATTCTGTTAAATTTAATGACGAACTTGAAATTAATTCAATCAACTCCTAATTTCCACTCCAGCCAAGCCCCTTGAATAAATGGGACAAGAATCGATTTTTATGCTGATGGAAATTATGTAAACTTTCCCTCCGGATCATTTTTTACAACTCAGTGAGTCAGTGATACAAATCTTTATCATGTTTATCTATCTAACAAAATTTAAAATGAAAATGGTGTCCAACTTAAACGAAAACGAGCGAACGTTTGAAGCTTTTAAAGCGCACAATGTGTACGTGCGTGAGCTGTACATTTATTCCGTCTTTACAAGCCCCTGGAGGAGGCTTTGCAAGCACTGAGTTGTGTCATAAATATTCCTTCCTAGCTGCTGCACGTCAAAACTTTCAAAACTCGCTGCTTGCATCAAGGCGCCTATTAGGTTATTATTTTCACGGAAGTTTCGTTTTATACGTGCGAGGAGTGTGCTGACTGAGCTTCATTTCCATTTTTTTTTGCGATAAAGCACGCGGCGATTTAAACAGGGATAAGCTTAATGTGCTATATTGTGCAGGGCGATAGAGCTGAGTGAACGCAATTAGACCATAACTATGCAACCGTTCCATCACTTTTGATCCGCATCTATCAAATATATTGTCAGTATCAGGACCAGGGCATGAAAGTCACCTCACGCTCGCTTATAAGATCGATAGAAAAGTTCCATAACAAAGTTGTTCACTTCCCAAGATTAATGTAGGTACACTTATGTTCTGAAACATTCATGCCTCACGCTTCCTGATAATCTATCAGATGTGTAGCATAACTGACTTTTTTGTTTTCCATGATGATCAGCCTCTGAGTGCATCGAGCTGAGTTAAGGCTGGTACCAAGAAGTTCATACTATACGCTGACGTTCCACAGGACGCTTGCTGGCGACCCCTCATCCCCTATCACTCTCACATGCAGCTCACGTGACTCATGCACCTTGCCACTGACGAATGACAGCCAACCTCAATCCCATCACTTCAAAATACATTAGCAATGGTCCGAACTTGATCTTGGCCCATGCTTGGCGTAAACTCCGAAGTTAGATTTGGCCAAACTTAGCCCAGCGCCAACGTACCTACACAGCGTGTTGATGAACAGCGCCGCCTACTTATATTGCAGTTGAGCAGTTGATAAACCAGCTTTTAAGCCATACCTGGCAGCATTCAGTTTTCCTGTCCCAGATTTCAAAGCTGTTCTTTTGCAGATGTGAGTTTTTGAAGTTAATTGATTGCGGTACTTGCACGGCTATCCATAATACAGACAAGATAATACGTCCCAAAATCATGTCATGTATTTTGTCTCGTTTTTTCGCATTAAAAATTTGTACATTTGATCGTGCTCTGAAAATGAAATTGGTCTATTTCAACGTTTTTCGATATTGAAAAAAGCACCCGAGCACCTACCTAATTGATTTGTCTACAAGTGAATTGATTCAGCTTTTATTTCCCCAAACAAATGAACAAATTGATTGATGGCTCAGTAATCTGGCAGCAGAGACGAATTGCCATTGTTTTCAGTGCTACACAGCACATCTGGCATCACGATTGTAGACGCAAGGGCAAGGGCGAAAACAAAGCGCAGTATAGCTGTGTGTTTCAAATAATTACTCATATTCATTACTTAATAAATAATGGCTTGAAATGCAAGAATTGAGCCAAATAGTATGACGTTTCCTATAACAAGCCGACGAACCGTATAAAATGCAACGTCGACAAAAATAACGAGAATCGCACCGCGGAAGCGTGTAATATACCCACGCTGCAGGACTTCCAAATTATTCCGATCGAGTTGAATTGAGTAAACATTCAGTAAACATCTTTCCATCCGAATGCCGTGTTCGCTTTTTCTTCTTCGCAATTAAACTACATAGTTTAGCTTCTCCCCCATTATACAGCGTGTTCAACAATGATTGTCCTTGCCGCCTTTTCGAAATTTGGCCCGCATTAGGCATGCCCCGCTTCAATGAAATCAATTTGGAATACCGTAGTAACGAGATTGATAGACGTCACGTCACACTGACTGATAAAAAATCTGAGGTTAACAGTGACGGCATTGACGGCTGATCCATTCCCATTCCCGTTCCGTCAGGTTGCTTGTTCACGATTTACCAGCAGTCAGAGCCATCACTGTTAACCTAAAATTTGATATCAGTCAGTGTGACGTGACGTCTATCAACTTCGTTACTACGGTATTGCAAAATGATTTCATTGAAGCGGCGCATGTCTAATGCGGGCCAAATTTCGAAAAAGCGGCAAGGACAATCATTGTTGAACACGCTGTAAATCATAAGGATGATTGAATTTCTGGCACTCGCTTCCGTAAGTAGGTACTATATCAAAACTTGGATTCGTATAAATGCAATTTCAATCTGTGATTTGCGTTCAAGAGCCATGTTTAATAAACCGTTGGAACACAAATCGTAACCCGCGCAAAATAAAAATAAATCTAAACGTCGGGAGCTGAGAAAATGGAAAAGAAGGAAGTGCCTCCATTTCTCTTTCACGCTAAATAAAAACGGTTCCTGTCGTGTTTCAGGCTGGAAAAGATCTCTAGGTACTTACCTACCTCCAGAATATCAGGCTTCTGGAGGTCAAGTTCGCCGCTCTTTACCGCTGTATAATAACAATAATTATAACGCTTGATATTAGCTATTATATTGCTACCATCTTATTACATCCAGTAAATACTAAAAGCATTTTTATTGGGTGGTGCGTTTTATGTCGTCCTGCACTTAGTGCGTGCTCCCACTTATTCTTCTAATGATCCAAAACTGCACTGACGCAAACACCTCCACCAATCCGAAGTATCATAAGAGCTGTGAACGTCGAAAGAAAGAAATAATTTGGAAATGGTTTGTTGGCAAGGGATGTGAAAATGGTTACATTCACGGAATTAGTACAGTAAAGCTGATTAGATTGGCTCATGTGATTACACCCTATGAGCTTTGCATACCTACTGGGATTATTTCGAGTACATGATTGATACTTCATAATACCGCATTGATGTTCAACACGTTAATTGAAATATCATTTTTGTCATGTCAGGTTTTATTTTGAACTTTTTTCCATTTTTACAGGAAATTTTGCGGAACCCCCGTGTGTTCCAACACAGAGTAGGGGTTTTTAACAAGCACCAACATTGCATGGGGTCGGCACCATCGTTCGTATTTCACATGCTATGCGACACACTTCATAGTTGAGTATTTGTTCTATTCACTCACGCTCAATCTAACTCAATTATTACTTACTACGTACGTACTTTTTTTGCGGAAATTAATATTGTCTTTTTTGGAAAAGAAAACGACCATTTGTTTTTGAAAAACAATGAATATTGCTATCAAGTTGCTCATGCTCAATTATATTTTTCTTTTGTTCAATTTGGTTTAAATCTAATTTGGGTATTCAGCTTGCATAATATTTCCGAATTGATTTTTTCGTTTATCCGTTTCATCATAGGAAATCCAGACGAGTGTATTTATGCAAAATGATGTAAAGCTTGTGATTTATTTTTCAAGATCGAAGGTGACAAAGCACTGGAAAAAACTTCGCTTATAGTCGAATTACCTATGTTGTGTTTCAAACGACCGCGGAGTCGCGCCAACAAAACGCGACCCACCAGACTTCCAGGTAAAGCGGAACCTCGCGGAACAACCAAATTAATCGTATTAAGTTGTGTTGGAGCTATAATTTATTCAGAAGTGAGAATTGAGATGATCAAAGTTTAACACTGTTTAAAACTTAATCATCTGCTCACCCGAATCCGATGATATTATACGGGCAAATTGGAGCTCATTCCAAACAAAAACCTGAATTTTCGACCCGAAGGTTTTATGCAAATCAAACACAAAAATTTGCTCCGATACAATTCCATTCAATTACCAAATATTAGAACGGTAAACTACTAATCAAACGAAATTTTACCATGATTACATATTCCTTTGTTATTGGTTTTTCGTAATTAATCCTTGGCGTATGATAAATACACTTCTCATAATTACCAAAGTTAATGGCCAGAAATGTTTTTGTTTTGGTGATAATATTCCACCTTTGGAATTTCCACGCCGAGTCTTTGGCTTCTGGTCGGGTCCTGCGATGGCATACAAGTGACTCAACAGGAAACGTTTGGTATTTCGAATCTCTGCCAAAAAGCACGAGAAAAAAGAAACTTTGCTCCCCATATCCACCGAAATTTAAGTGCTTTTGTGGAGATTTTTATAATGCATACATAGTGATTCATTATAACTATTTATCAAGCACACTAAAGCTTTCCATAAGGTGCCGAATGTTGTATTTTGTTTCAAAATATGGATGTGTTTTCGCAAATAAACCTTTTGGCAATTAATTCGAGTGAGTGTATAAAAATAGTTCAGACGCTTCCTATATTTATTCGAGTCTTTATTGAAGCTAAAATCCAGTTATTTGCGGATTATTGGCGTGTCAGAAAAATTTTCCGAAATGCTGTGCCTTTCGGAGGTCCATTTCCTGTCTTGCGGTCGCAGCAAAAGATTGCGTGCTAGTTTCATGGGAAATCCCTCGCTTTTGATGTATCATTCATCTTCATGGAAAGTTTGCGAAACATATGCGAAAAAATGTCACTTTTTATGTTTCGTGGCCAATTTTATGAGACTAGTACCGGATCCAAGAAATAAAACGATCAATGGGATGGACCACCGCAAGGTCAGTCCATCAACTTGTATTCACACACACACAAAAAGGACGCGACTTTTCGTAATCATTGCATCAAGCACAATTTAGTTAATTTTGAGAACAAAGTGTAGGTACAGAACTGGTTTGCTTGAATCTTGTAAAAAAAGTTACACCATTTTTTTGCATTCTTGCACGACCTTCGTATGGTCAAGATTTTATTGTAAACAAAGGCAAATTTGATAAATTGAGGCGTCTCACCACATGCTTCATGAAGCTTCTATAGAATATGTATTGTCCAAATGGTCGAGAGTCAAAAATGTGCAAATCGTAACTTTGAAATAAAAGAAAGTTGAAGAAGTAAGGGTTGACTGCGGTAGAGTTGAACTTCAACTCTACTTCAACCTTTAACTTTGAACGGTCATCCCAGCAATGTCAAGTTCCATGATGTTTCCAGACCAAGTTGGAAACTAGGTTTTGATATCGCCAAGACAAATTTGATCACTCAAATAAATACAAATTGCAAGATTTTTTGTCGGTTATGGGTAAAAACAAGTTAAATATCATTTCGATTGAAAGTGATTGTCTTTTAATTTTTTCAACGAAATTCTATATATCGAGCTGTTTGTTACATCAAACAAACTGTTTTTGTTTTAGTTTACCTGCGGAAGAGATTATTGTAAACAAAATAAGTAGGTATACCGCAAAGTGTCGCCCTTTGTGTATTGGCGACCCTCAGCTCCACATACTTTTTTTTATCAAAGAGTACCCTAACAAAGGTTCTTTGGAAACGTATTAAACGGAATCCAGAATAATTGGCCATCGGAAAAAATCCAGAAATTTACCGGCATACTTCCTTTGAAATCGCAGACGCGATCGAAAAATCCGCGTGTTGTGTCATTTTGCAGGATGATAAAAGGTTAATTCGGCTAATTTGCCACGAGATATTGATACAGTCATGTTATAATTTTGTGGGATAATATAATCTGGCTGACCTCTAATGTATGGTTATTAAATTTATGGCTGGCACATAAAAATGATAATTAAAACCGGCCTTGATGTCGGAAAATGTAAAAGTGTGGATCAGAGCCAGCAGGTTGATCGCTTTTCGGTATTTTCATCGAATTTTGTTCAGGAAAATGCAGCCTTTTTGTGCCAGTGTATGCAATTTTATTGAGTGGCTTCTTTTGATAATATATTGATATGCGAGTTCATGAGATATATAATTATAAAAAAAAATGGGTATGGTATAAGTCTGCGATAGCTTGCGTACCTACAGAAATTAACTAACGGGAGAAATTCAATCCATGCGACATGCAAATATTTAGTTAACTACCTCGAGATATTGATAAAAACTCCAATTTATTGAGGCATGCATTATTATTCCAATAGAGTGACAGATACAGTGCAAACAAGAAAGAAAATAAGTAAAGTGAGTTTCAAGTTTGTGGTTCTCGACTTTTTCGCCCTCTTGATAATAATGAATAACGTGCACTATTATTCTACCCAAAACCTAGAGGCAGATACCTACATACCCTAAAATATGTAAACAGGGTGTAGCAGAAATACTATTACAAACGTTGAGGGTGAATTTCTCATGAAAAATCAATTCGAAAACTATATTATGTATAAATATGATATTGATTCTAAAGTGCTCCGTCAACGTTACAGAATGTTGAGGTTGATTTTCCACAATCTATTTCTTGGCATTACTTTTGAATTGTGCAACATACTTTGGTGAAGTTGTGACCAGATTCGCCTTGAATAAATATTTGTTGAATGATGATTTATTTCAGGCTGGTCTGTCGGCCGATCCATCGGTGTTCATATAGCTCCTATTGTTATTCTAGAAGTTTCCGTCGGTTCCATTACCAAATTCCACATTGATCGCGGTATATGGCTTCGAGGCGACTCTCGAACAATCCTACACTTCCCGCGTGCATTACCAACGTGTTCTCGAAGCGGCGCCTCCGCCAGTTGGGCTGATGTGTCCTACTCTCATGTTGATATCTCTTATGCTTCGAATGCTCTCGAACGCTGCGATCGAATGGTCTACGCAAGGCTCGCCACTCGTAACAATATATCAATTTTTGAATCCATTTTTATTGGAGAGTGTATACCCCTAAACTTTGTAACAGTATTTCCATTGCACAATCACCTTACGGTTTTATTAAACAACTTAGGTAGGTACTTTTTGTAACTTTCAACAATCTCCAAATTACTTTGGGTGGTATTTTTCGGCCCGACAAAAAAAGGTGTGAAAAAACGACAATAAAGGTGAAAATCACGGCAAAATAGTTGTTCACGCGACAAATAAGTATTTTGAACGCCAGACATAAAGCGACAGAAAATGTTCGAATAACGACAAATTTGGTGTCTATCACGGCAAAAAAAAGGGAAAATCACGACAAAATGAAGATTTGCACGACTTTGAAAGATCATCATAGTACGGGGGTAGTTCCTGTCATAGATTTTTGTACATACGTCGAAATCAAAACCAATCAAAACGTCGCAGTCACGTTGCAATTATGAAAGCCTTGAAAGACTACGTTGAAAGTAAAAGCGCTGATATATTCTCGCCTGTGAAGAGAAAAGGAGGTAGGGAAAGAGTTTTAAATTGGAGAAAGTTCTCTTCTTACGGAGAAGCGGGAGCATAATGTTTCTTCTGAGAGATGATGGGGCAAGTCGTTAATATAAAATCGACTTTAGACGGCCCGAGGGTGGACTACTGTTTCCTTTGCCGGAAACTATCGTCAGCAGGATCACTTTTCATAGCTTTCAGACTTCCAGTAAGGCCCTTTTTGCAGTCCTGTGTTATCAAGAGCTCTATTGGGCCCCCTTATTCTGTCTTCAATCTAATTTGAGGCCCTGCTGAGCCCCCTTGCTTTTCCGTGACTTCCGAAGTAACAAGCAGCGTTGTAGCGTCATGTCATGTTCGGAGCCCTATAGAGCCGCCATTGTGTCTTCTAGTGTAGTTGAAACCCTGTTGAGCCCCCTTTTGGTTTCTCATGTCAGTCGGAATAGGTACCAGTCAGCTCTATTTTACATAATTTTGTTATAGAGAGCTCCATTGGACCCCCTCGTGTCTGCAGTACCGTTTAGAGTTCCGTTGAGTCCCCTTGCATCGGACCTTGTTGTGTCTTCAAGTATAATTTGGAGCCTTAATGAGCCCTCTTATCTACTTCATGGCTTTCAGAATTCCATCAAGCCATATTTTGACATCTTGTGTTATCCAGGCCTCATTGGGCCCCGTTATTGTGTTTTTAATGTGATTTGAAGCTCTGCTGAGCCCCCTTACATTTTCCGTTACTTTCAAAGCATGGTAATCACCCTTGTGTCCTCATCCCATTTGAAGTCCTTTCGGCCCCCACGGGTCCCCAATCGTAGTTGGAGCCTAATGAGTTCTCTCGAGTTTTTTCGTAGTTTTCAGAATTCCAGAAAGCTATCTTGTGTCTTTTTACATTGCTATCAGCTCTAGTGTGAGTTATCTGTGCCTCCATGTCATATAAGGAGCCCTATCGGACTTCCTTGTGTCCGCGAATGTAGTTTAGAGCCCCAGTTAGCCTTTTTATGTTTTTTGATGTCACCAAACTTCCAGTAAGCCCTCTGTTGCCTTTTGTGTTATTCAGAGCCTCATCGAACCCCCTTATTTCTTCAACATCTTTTGGAACCGCAGTTACCCACTCATGTTTTTATTGTTTTTCAGAGTAGCCCCCCTTTTGCATTCATTTCTTATATGTATGAAGTTCCATTGGGCCCCCTTGTATCTTCAATATCATTTGGAATCCTGCTGAGTCCCCTTGCATTTTTGGGTGATTTTCGGAGCTCTATTGCACCCCCTTGCATTTGCTAATGGTTCTAAGAACCCTTTATTAAACCCCTCTCCGTGTCTCCTCATGTATTTAAGCCCCCTTACGTTCCGAAGCCCGAAGGCCCGAAGTCTTTATTTTGTCGTGCAGTAAACATTTTTCCCCAAATACTTTCAAAAATGCATGTTTTTCTTTTCTTCTCTATAATATCGTAGTGGACTGTGCTTGAAACTCTTCAGGGCTCTTCCGTTCTATG